>APFE030651299.1:0-30200 GCA_000404065.3 Pinus taeda
ATAAGATTCATAAGGCCTCAGTGCCTTATTTCGCTCTGCCAGCATTTCAGTGTACCATCCCAATCATTCTTGAGATTATCACTGAATCTGTCCTCAACATCATCTTCTCTGAGAATGCATGTGTATTTTGGTTCATAAACATCTTTATCTTCATTCATCTTTGCCTTTATATTCTGAATTCTTATCCTCTGTACTTCTAGTCTCTTCTCTAGAACATTTAACTCCTGCCATAAATCTGTCATCTCCTTTGAAAATATTTCTGTACAATCTTCAATACTTTCACAATCCCAACTTTCTGTTGTTATCATCTCATCACCTGCATATAAACTCTCAGTTTGCACAAAATGTTCAACAGTATCAACTGTTACCTCCCTTATCTGCGCTTCAAACTGATTCCCTTCTTTTGCATCCATAAGAACTTCTTCTTGTGTTGTATCAGTTTCACAAGATTGCACATCCTCCTCAACACCTGTAATCACATCATAATTCTCAGCTATACAAACACAAGAGTTCACATTATCCAGCTAATCTGGATCTGCCCAATAACTCAAGAAATCGTCGATAATCTCCTCCTCTGTTTCACCAATGGAAACCTCCTGTGCACCTACAAACATACACAACTCATCAGTTTTAAAACTACAAGACTTTTTAGTCCTCACTTCTTCCTTCAACACTTTCCTTTTAATATATCTGCACGTGGAATCTTCAAATTTCATCTCTGGCACAAGAACTCTAAGTCCCTTTTTCAACAAGGTAATCAGAATTTGCCTCAACCTCCTCTGCAATTGTCGCCAAATCACTCTCTTTCCCTTCAGTGGAAAGAGCCATTTTCCTTTCTGCTTCTCCTGCTCTTGCAGCCGTTTTTCGAGTACCTATAATTGTGCCTTTATTTCTGCAATCTCTCTTTCTCGAACTCCTACAGTCATATCATCTTTGTGGCATTTCTCTGAACCTCTTCCCTTGTCTCCTTTATGAATTTTAGTAGCATTCCCCATCGCCATAAGTTCTTCAGCTATGTGTTGCATGAAGCCTCTGCCACAAAAAGCTCTCTTGCTACCACTTACCTCACCAATCCTTCCCTCTGGATCTGGTCTTTTGGTAATCAGAGTTCCTTTGCTGGAACCTTTTGAGCACCCTCTACTGCTCCTGTAGGCTTCTCCCATCTGCAACTTTACTCAACCTCTGTTGAATCTTCAGGTTCTGCCACATTCACTTCTCCTTCCTCCCGCTAAGATTTCTTCACTATTCCTGTAGATCAATACTTATCAGTCCAAAAATAATCACATGCAATTAACAAAAAAAAACACTTGAACCATCAAAGGAAATTGTTCCTGCTCTGATACCACTTGATGACAGGCTCACCGTGCCTGCAAACCAGGATCTTTCTCTCTCACTCATGTACATAAAAGCATGTGCCTAATCAACAAATCAACTTGTTGGTTCATTGTTCATATGTGCCTTCCTATTCAAAACTTCATGCAGGAGTTTGGCAAACACCATTTAATTATCAAGAGTTTCACAATTCGACCCTATTTCCGCTGCTGCCTCGGAATTATTTAATTGAAAAACATTAATTGAAAAATACCACGCATTCAGATGATGCAACCGGTTACCAGACTGGCCACCTCCATTCACGGTTCGATTTCCACATGCACGCAACTATCTATACCTCCGGTTGATGCCCGTATACAGAATTGATTATATAGAAATTCACGCCAAGCGTATAAGACATTCACGCCTTCCAGCCACCATGCAACAGTTAAAAAAATTATTAATAAAACCACGCAACACTCTTTTAAACTAGTGCTGTGTCAATAAATCTTCAATACGGTGCTATCATTCCCTGATGCGCACACACACAATTACAAACCAACAGCCAACACCATATATTATAAATGGCGGCAGAGGGAGGTCTTCAACAAATGTCTTAAATCTCGTTTACTGAATCTACGGTATTATCAATTCCAATCCGCTGTCCACACAATAGAAAATAAATACAGCGATTCGACCCACAGCTAAATACAATCTTTCAATCAACCGTTCTGAATCATGACTTCAACATAATATTTATTGCATGACAACTTCACCATTTTCGCATAATAATGGTTCAAGGCGTTTAGCGTAGAAGTGGTGATTCTATTCCATTCCTTAAACATACACGTACATTATACCAGAAATAGCCATACCTTTCCACAATTAATCAATGTATATAAACTGAAACAAACCATGACTTACAAACTTCTTCTTGGCCAAATCTTCAATGTTCACGGCCTTTACAATTTGCCTGAAGGCTTCCAACCAGAGACCTCACACTCTATCTCACTCTGATCCTCAATGCCTCAGCATTCCTAATTTAGAAAAACTAAGCATGATCTAGAATCACGCAACTAAAAGCTCTAAGTGTCTACATGCAATGCATGCACACGGTAAAAAGCATCTCGAGACTTTTTCCCATCTTTTCCCTGTTCTAAAATAGAAAAGCCTTCCTTATCCCCATCTATTTCTTTTATGCCTAAAAACACTCCCTATTTTATTAAAAATAACAAAATACTTAAAATAATCACACCCCCCTTTTTATTCCATATTTACATATGAAGAGGGTCTTGATGCTCCTGCATGAGATGTCTACTTCATTGTATATTTAGTTGAGATATAATATATAATACAAAAATATGTTTATAATATTTGAAGCATATATAAAATATTTCATAATCTATACCAAAAATATAAATTATATTTCAAATATAGCTACCATTTATATGTTGTTGAATCATAATATATCTCTCATTTCAAAAAAAATGTCATTTATAACATAACATAACATAATATAATATAATAATATTATGTTATATTTCCCACTAGGTATAAAAGAAATAATGAAAATATTCGTTGTTATGTGAGGCTTACCTTGAATTTATGTTATGGAATGGTGTGGCCCAAGTGAGGTGTTATTCTGGGTGATTATAATTACTTAAAATCCAATGAGCCACATGTTAAGAGTCCCTATCATCTTACATTCACATTACCTCAAACAAAAAAATATGTTATAATATTTATTTTAATTCACATTCAAAAAGGATAAACCTATTTAGATAATTAAAAATATAATATATTTGAACCAAAATTAATTGTATATTTCTCTATATATAATTTATATTATTCTAATATTATTTTAAAATTCATATTTCAAACAATCACTTATTTATTTCACTTATTATATATTTAAATATATTTATTGTTAAATATAATATATTGTTATTTTAATATAATTCCCATCATTTTTCATTTCGTAAATATGAATATAAATTTGATTTTAAATATTATGATTTATTTTATAATATAATATAATATTATAATATTTTATTACGTTATATTATAAACCATATTCACTAACAAACACACCTATATGTGACTAGTGAAGTAACTACATATGATTCTCATTTTGAAAAGTCAATCTATTTTTTTCTTTATTTAATGTGATTTTGTATTTTTCATACCGGTAGTAGATATGGATTCGCGCACTTATATAATATTTAGTCAATGGAATTCCATCCCTATTTAATGTGATTTTGTATTTTTCATACCGGTAGTAGATATGGATTTAATTTATAAACCATTTTCCAACTTTCACCTGACCTTCTTCTCTTCACCGGAAATTTTTGGAAATTTTTCTTTTTTGTCGTCGATATCAATGGCCTCTTCAAAGCTTGTATTAGTGATGGCCATTTGTATTTTCACTCTCTTCCTGCTGGCTCCTATAACAGCCACAACTATAGATGATTTTCGCACCTCTGAGAAGGTGGTTATAAAAAAGCCACAGGCACTGGCAACGGCATCAGCTAAAACACTAGTTGAATCAATTCTCTAGCCAATAAAGTCTTTTGGTTAATCAAAGTTCAAAAGACTGACGTTGCTCGGGTACCACAATAGTCTGAAGCGATGTCTAACTATTTAATATTATAAAATAATCTAGTTATACTATTAAAAAAAAATAATCCAATAATTTGTTACTGATGTTAAAATACTCTGATGTGTGTGCAGGGGTGGTAGCACCGCTCAAGAAGGCTCGGAGCTTGCGGAAGTGTGAAGATTACTATGACTGTTAAATATTGTATTTATGTTTTTTATGTTTAAAGCCAGACTCATGTTTGCTTGCGAGCTGGTGAGACGTTCAATAAGGCTTTAATTATGACATAACTTGGCAACTTTAATGTTTGATTGTGTGTTTATAATAAGGCCAAACGTATTTTATTAACTGGTTTATTAATATTTATCAGTGGTTTATTAATTGTTTCAATGTGTGTTTTTGGTATTTATGTTTTTTATGTTTAGATTCATGGATGTGAATTTCGAATATTTCATTTTAGTTATGTATTTATAGTTAGATTCAGGGGTGTGAATTCTGAATAATTTTTTTTGTGATTAAATTTAGGAGTGTTTAGTAGGAAGAATGTTAACATTAAAGAAATAGTATAATTAGGAATAACTAAGAGATATATAATTTATAAAAAATGTTATTTTTTATTTGTAATTTTTTGATAATAAAATAATTTTTATATGTTTTATATATTTGTTATATTATTTTGTTATATAATATTAATATATATATGTGTGTATGTTAGATATTGAAATATTTTAATTTTACTTTTTTTTTATTGCCATCTATCAATACTATATTAAAAACTAAATATAACTCTACACCATATTAAGAATTAGAAAGTATGGTGTTTTCTTTAGTTATCCTTTTCTATTTAGATTTAGGGGTGTTTAGTGGGAAGAATGTCAATCCACATTAAAAAAACGGTATAAATTCTCAATGAAAAAGAAATATATATAACTCATAATTTCTAAAATGTTATTCTTGATTTGCAACTATTTGATATTAAAATATTTCCTATATGTTTATTACTTTATATTGTTCTTATATTATAATATACTATATTATATATTAATATTATAATTATTGTTTAGATTAATGAAAATAATATTTCACTCAATATTTTTATTTGAATACTATATTAAGAATTGAATATGAGCCTACAATGTATTAAGAATTAGAAAGTGATATGGTGTTCCCTCTATATAGATATATAATTAATTAATGTTCATTGATTTGTTAATTTTTTCCACATTTATTTTTACTCACATATTTGTTAAATGTTTCCATATACATTTTTTTTTTATAATACGACATGGCAACTTTTATGACAAGTTTATTAAATATTTTTATTTTTATTTGTATTTTCTCCAAATATGTCACATACCTAGGTTTGGCAATTTTTGTTCGAATACATATTCATGTGTGGCCTTTCTCTATTTTGTTTAATATATCTAACATTACTATCTCATGAACCTTATGGCTTATATGCTTCTAATTTATTTTTATATGACATTTGTTTTTATCTACAACCTCACTCGGGATTATCCGAGTGAAGTGGAATCGATTGAGGTCTAATTAGTTATTCTCACCTCTAACATACATAAGATAAATCCTAAGGTATATGTATATTCTCCTACATTGAGACTAGGTAAATTATAGTCTTACATGATGGTTTGTAAGTTACTTCAATTTTGAAACTAGTTTTTACCCACTTTATATTATATGATTTGTTCAACAGTGGACTTTAAATGGAATTTAACAAGGACGAGAGAGGTGACAATCATGGAGTTGCATGAGTGAATTTCATGTGGCCACCTCATACAGGCCCATGTGAACTTCACTTGGCTACCAGTACTTGATCGATATAAATAGTGGGTATTTCACTATATCCATCCAACGATGAGAATCCGTTCTGTAATGCATCGAGGTCATTTCCATTTTCGTTTGGTGTTTCTAGTTGGTTAAGTTGTTTCCAACTCTTAAGCATTGACATAAGAGGTGTTGGTACCCTAACAATTTTCTTTTCTTATTACATTTCACAACCTCTTTAGACTCATGTTTAAGTTATTTTGATACACTTCTTTATTTATAGGTCGAAATCTTGTATGTTGATTTTGTTGACTAGGTTCATTCTCATGTTGCATAAGGGTACCCTGATGCCCATTGTGATAATCAAAGTTTTCCTTCCTTTCCTTAGTGCTACTACAATTTACATAGAATACTTCCATAACATTCCCTCATGGTAAGTTTAGTTTTCTTTCTCCTTCTATAGGCATTGTTTTTCTTATTATTTCATGTTAGTATTAGTTTCTTTATTGGGGTTGTTGGCCTCCCTTATTTGTTTTCTTCATGAGTCTAAATAGCCAGTATTTTGTTATTCAAGATTGGATATGTTCCTCTAGAAAAGCGACTTTGCTTTGACATAGAACCAAGTAAATTTTCTTGGGTTTTTCATATTTATTTTTCAATTGGATATTGAGAATATTTTCCTTAGAGAAACCTTTATTTGAATATTTTTTACTTTTTAAATGGTGGTTAGAGCTAGGTGAATGTGTCGATGCCTTCGTGTTTAGTTTCAAGAAAGAATACATGATTCCTTCATGCACATTGCACTATTATGTATTGGTTTTATTTTCTCTTTGATATGGTATGTTTCCACGTCTCTTGACTGGATTCAAAATTGCTTGTTGGTCCTCAAAACACTAATGGAACTTATACGATAATGTGGAAGGGGAGGAATGCTCAAAGTTGTCACCTTTAGAAGTATATTGGTCTCTATTTACTAGTAATTTCCTTTTTCTCTAGTTAAACATAGTTGTATTTAGCCTTGGTAGACTATTACTCACTACCTACTTCTAATACTTCTTACACATTGAATTAATGTTAACTCAGGGGTTTCTAACAAATAGAGGATGTGCAACCCGGATGCGGGTGCCACGCAGAGGGAGGAAGGTACGCCACATGGTCAACATGGGCGAGCTCAAGCTCAAACAAGCATTTAAATGCTCTACGCCGCCCTGGCTCGCAAGCGTGAGAGCACGAGGTCGAAGGGACGACCATTTATGGATGCAGATGCGCTCCATATGCTGTGGCATAGACGAGTTATGGCTCAACAGAACCAAGGAAAACCACTGCAGCATAAATCAGGCAAGAATTGGGAATGTTTGTGTTTTCGAATTGGGGAGGTGGGTCTCTGTGTGTCAAAGCTCAGAGAGCAAGCACGAGGACTCCCACTGGCTCAAGGAAACGGTGAAAAGGCAGCGAAAGGAATTGCAGGTAATTTGGAGTCCATCATGACGCTAAGACAGAGGCCCTTCAGTCGGCGGGACACAGGGCGAGGCGGAACTTCACGCCCCATGGTTGACAATTCGTCTTCAAATTGTTGTTGCTATCTGTGCCACAGGGTGGAGGAAGCCAACCCCATCCGGTCACAGCAATTCCTGGATGCCAGACCGCATGACCCAAGAACTCCCCCGCTACCTGCGTTTGGCACAACGGTTTTCTCTTTCAGCAATGCCCAAGGTAATTCCAACTTTCAAGCTCATGTTTCAGTCTTATTCATGGAAGAAGAGAAAGAAGAAGGGGGGGAGCAACCTAGTGCCCAAACACATCCTGCAGAGAGCTCCAAGGCTGCTGCGGAAAAAGCAGGGGCACAGTCTGAGCCACAGGCTGCTCCACCAGCCTCTCAACCAGCATCCGGGAAAGGCAAAGCTAAGTATGACTGGGGACCCCCACCAGAAGGCGAATACTGGATTTATCCGGAAGATTCGGAGGAAGATTCGGATGAATAGATGCTGGCCCTACCAAGCTTTAGTCCTCAGCCCGAGCTCAGGTTTTTTTTTCAACTGTTTCCCCTATCACCAATGTTTAATGTATGACGTGAATAGTTATGTTTGGCTTGACAATTATGCTATTCAGTGCATGTCCACTCCCCTGCGAGGGAATATGATGAAATCTTTCCTTTTCTCTCTTCTGCCCCTGCGTGGGAAAGACATTTTTGCATTTTTTTGGTCTCCAAAGCTCCACAGCCTCTGCGTGGGCTTCCAGTATCAGTCATGGTCACAATGATATCGCCCCTGCGAGGGTGCTCACATACAAGGAGAATGCCCCTGCGAGGGTAGTTGTTTTAGCGAATCTCTATGATCCAGAGTGCCACCCCAGGCCTTTGGCGACCTGTAATCCAAGATGTAATTGTTCGCTGTTGTTACTGTAAATAATAGAAGTAGTGTAGTTTTAACGATAAAAAAAAAAAAACAAATAGAGGACGTGCCTTCCACCTCTACCCTCTTCCTATATTGGTAAAGGTTAGTTTCCCATTACATAACCTTTGACCTTCTTGCTGGTATTCTCAAGGCACAACAAAATATATTTATTGTTTTATATTTCAACAAGAAGCCATCTTGCCATGAAATGTTTCCACTATAACCTCTAGGAGGAACTGCCCAGCCTGCAAGAATGGCCCTCGGTTAATACGAGACTCAAACTCGTGACCTACACAACGAGATGAATGACTTAGCAAATCATCTGCTAGCAATGATACCAAACCTCTACAGGCCTATTTCACTCTTGGTATAGAGAGCGAATATTTTTGGCCCTCTTCTATTAGGAAAATGAGATTAGGGAAAATTTTCCATGCTGATGGCATAAAAATTATGGTTGCGGTCTATATTTTCTTCTGTGTATTTCACCATCAACAACATTTGGTGTTAAATGTATATATTTCTCATGGAATTGATACTATATGCTTCATTTATATATACTCAGTTTATCCTATGGTGAAGCCTGAAAATATTTCCCACTAGGAATATTTTGTTGATTTATACTTCTGAAATGAATCTAAAATTCACCAAACTAAAGGTGTTTTATTTAATAAAATATATTGATGATTTTAGTGTATGTTGTGTGCTAAATGTTCTAGTTATCTGCTATCTATACCACTCTATAATGTTTTTTAATTTTCTCTTCTTAATTAGAAATTGAAACAATGGCTTCACGAGTGAATGTTTTTAACCTTCACTAGAATATAATTTCATTTAGAAATGTAAAATATATTGTACATGCGAATTATTTTTACTAGATACTTGCATTCCCAAAATACTACATATAAGTTTGCATGGATATATTAAGTCTTCTTTATTTTTCTACAAATAAATGAATAAACGTCTACTTTATACAATTTCTAGTTTAAGTCTTGATTACATGTTTTTATAAAAAAAATTGTTTATATTCCCATGACATAATTGAGAGATATGCAGTTTTTTCCTTGATAGAGACTAGTGGTTAGGTGCTGATTTTTTAAAACTCCATCTTATTGAACACTCGAGTTCAGCAAAGGCTCGCTAATTCATGACCATCATAGCACCCACTCTATCCTTCCTTATGTTAAATTTTCTTAAGACGACATCATTCTTTTCTATGATAGTTGCATTTTATCATTAATACACTAAGTTCACCCCATTTCATCAATACATTATTTAGATATACAACATTATACATCAACATATGAAAATACATAGGACGAAACAACATCACCATCATCATCAATGCAATGGAATATAAAAGGGACAATAGAAGAAAGCGCGCACACACATAGAGACATCAGGATTGGTCTGAGACCAAGGAGAAATCCAATATGGGGAAAACCCTTGAAAATATTCTTCTTCTTAGATCGTCATCAAATGATGAAACAAAAGAGAGTACAATGATCCATAACTTTATCTATGAAGTAAAAATATTATGATATCCATAAAACAGATCTAATCACAACAGGAATTAGAACCATCATACTAATGGTTATAATGTGCTATCACAAAGAAATGTCAATTGTTGTATACTATTATCACTATGCCAAACACTGTTGAGTATTTTTGTCCCTGTTAATGAGTCTAATACATATTTTTGCAGCGTAAACTAACAAATCAGATCTACATATCTACAGAGCCGTATAACAATAGAGAGGAAAACCAGATCTACCTGATCACTGAAGTCATCTCATGCCAAGATGTCAAAACCTTAGATCTTAACTAGGTCGCCCTCATCAACATTGTCTATGAGTAACTTAAAATTTTGGGTCACTTTCACTAATACAATATGCGAGCGACTGTGACTGCAGAGTCACTCTAAGGAGGTCTCTATGTGTTTGAATTTTGCACTCAACTACAAAGACATAAAGTCTCTCCCTAAAGGAGTTCTATGAGGGAATAAAAAACTAAAGCAACACCATTTTTGAGTTGTGCGAGTGACCGAGATGACAAGATTTCTCCCCAGGCTAGCTAGTGTGAGCGACTAGGGACCATAACCTTTCGCTCTACCTCTAAACCCATGGTCACTTGCATAATCCTTTGTGGTAGTGTCCAATGGTGTATAGTCACTTTCATAGGCTTTTCTTCCAGTGATGAGGGACCATAATGCCTTGTTCTATGCCAAAAACTGTGATCCAAACCACCCTAACCTAGTGCGAACCTTTCGCGTATGATTTTAGACCCTTGAGAGAACTTCTTCCATTGAACCTGTGCAAAAAAAGACAAAAGAGAAGAGAAGATGTGTCCAAATTATGTTGAGGTCTATTCTATTTATAGGATTTTATTTTGGGGTCAGTTTGAGTTAAGATTGAAGGAAGAAGTTCTCATGTGTTTAGGGCCAACCCACACACATGCACTCACAACGGCATCAGGTAAAACACTAGTTGAATCAATTCTCTAGCCAATAAAGTCTTTTGGTTAATCAAAGTTCAAAAGATTGACGTTGCTCGGGTACCACAATAGTATTCTATAATGTTAATGTACTCTGAAGCGATGTCTAACTATTTAATATTATAAAATAATCTAGTTACACTATTAAAAAAAATAATCCAATAATTTGTTACTCATGTTAAAATACTCTGATGTGTGTGCAGGGGTGGTAGCACCGCTCAAGAAGGCTCGGAGCTTGCGGAAGTTTGAAGATTACTATGACTGTTAAATATTGTATTTATGTTTTTTATGTTTAGAAAAAGCCAGACTCATGTTTGCTTGGGAGCTAGTGAGACGTTCAATAAGGCTTTAATTATGAATTATGACATAACTGGTCAACTTTAATGTTTGATTGTGTGTTTATAATAAGGCCACGCGTATTTTATTGACTGGTTTATTAATATTTATTAGTGGTTTATTAATTGTTTCAATGTGTGTTTTTCGTATTTATGTTTTTTTTTATGTTTAGATTCATGGATGTGAATTTCGAATATTTCATTTTAGTTATGTATTTATAGTTAGATTCAGGGGTGTGAATTTTGAATAGTTTCTTCTGTGATTAAATTGAGGAGTCTTTAGTAGGAAGAATGTTAACATTAAAAAAAATAGTATAATTAGCAATAAGGAAGAGATATATAATTTATAAAAAATGCTATTTTTTATTTGTAATTTTTTGATAATGAAATAATTTTTATATGTTTTATATATTTGTTATATTATTTTGTTATATAATATTAATATATATATATATATATGTGTGTGTGTTAGATATTGAAATATTTTAATTTTACATTTTTTTTATTGCCATCTATCAATACTATATTAAAAACTAAATATAACTCTACACCATATTAAGAATTAGAAAGTATGGTGTTCTCTTTAGTTATCGTTTTTATTTAGATTTACGGGTGTTTAGTGGGAAGAATGTCAATCCACATTAAAAAATTGTATAAATTCTCAATGAAAAGGAAATATATATAACTCATAATTTCTAAAATGTTATTTTTGATTTGCAACTATTTGATATTAAAATATTTCTTATATGTTTTATTCTTGTTATATATATTTCACTGAATATTTTTATTTGAATACTATATTAAGAATTGAATATCAGCCTATAATGTATTAAGAATTAGAAACTGATATGGTGTTCCCTCTATATAGATATATAATTAATTAATGTTCATTGATTTGTTAATTCTTTCCACATTTATTTTTAATGACATATTTGTTAAATCTTTCCATATACATTTTTTTTTATAATACGGCATGGCCACTTTTATGACAAGTTTCTTAAATATTTTAATTTTTATTTGTATTTTCTCCAAATATGTCACATACCTAGGTTTGGCAATTTTTGTTAGAATACATATTCATGTATGGCCTTTCTCTATTTTGTTTAATATATCTAACATTACTATCTCATGAACCTTATGGCTTATATGCTTCTAATTTATTTTTATATGACATTTGTTTTTATCTACAACCTCACTCGGGATTGAGGTCTCATTAATTATTCTGACCTCTAACATACATAATATAAATCCTAAGGTATATGTATATTCTCCTACATTGAGACCATGTAAATTATAGTCTCACATGATGGTTTGTAAGTTACTTCAATTTTGAAACTAGTTTTTACCCACTTTATATTATATGATTTCTTCAACAGTGGACTTCAAATGGAATTTAACAATGACCAGAGAGGTGAAAATCATGGAGTTGCATCCACATGGGGTACTCAAGTGGCAAGGGCAGTGGAAATGATGTCTCACCGAACCGGAAGTCTTGGGTTCAAATCTTGGGCTACCCTTCCCCGTAGAGGGGTACATAATGGACATGTAAATCGTATAGTCCTGCCCTAGCTTACAAAAAAAAAAGACAATCATGGAGTTGCATGAGTGAATTTCATGTGGCCACCTCATCGAGGCCCGTGTGAACTTCACTTGGCTACCAATACTTGATCGATATAAATAGTGGGTATTTCACTATATCCATCCAACGATGATGATCCGTTTTGTAATGCATCGAGGTCATTTCCATTTTCGTTTGGTGTTTTTGGTTGGTTAAGTTGTTTCCAACTCTTAAGGATTGACATAAGAGGTGTTGGTACCCTAACAATTTTCTTTTCTTATTAGATTTCACAACCTCTTTAGACTCATGTTTAGATCCCAAAGGGCATTGACATGTTTAAGTTATTTTGATACACTTCTTTATTTAAAGGTCGAAATCTTGTATCTTGATTTTGTTGACTAGGTTCATTCTCATGTTGCATAAGGGTACCCTCATGCCCATTTTGATAATCAAAGTTTTCCTTCCTTTCCTTAGTGCTACTACAATTTACATAGAATACTTCCATAACATTCCCTCATGGTAAGTTTAGTTTTCTTTCTCCTTCTATAGGCATTGTTTTCCTTATTATTTCATGTTAGTATTAGTTTCTTTATTGGGGTTGTTGGCCTCCCTTATTTGTTTTCTTCATGAGTCTAAATAGGCAGTATTTTTTTATTCAAGATTGGATATGTTCCTCTAGAAAAGCGGCTTTGCTTGGACATAGAACCAAGTAAGTTTTCTTGGGTTTTTCATATTTATTTTTCAATTGGATATTGAGAATATTTTCCTTAGAGAAACCTTTATTTAAATATTTTTTACTTTTGAAATGGTGTTTAGAGCTAGGTGAATGTGCCTATGCCTTTGTGTTTAGTTTCAAGAAAGAATACATGATTCCTTCATGCACATTGCGCTATTATGTATTGGTTTTCTTTTCTCTTTGATATGGTATGTTTCCACATCTCTTGACTGGATTCAAAATTGCTTGTTAGTCCTCAAAACACTAACAGAACTTATACGATAATGTGGAAGGGGAGGAATGCTCAAAGTTGTCACCTTTAGAAGTATATTGGTCTCTACTTACTAGTAATTTCCTTTTTCTCTAGTTAAACGTAGTTGTATTTAGCCTCGGTAGACTAGTACTCATTACCTACTTCTAATACTTGTTACACGTTGAATTAATGTTAACTCAGGGGTTTCTAACAAATAGAGGATGTACCTTCCACCTCCACCTTCTTCCTATATTGGTAAAGGTTAGTTTCCCATTATATAACCTTTCACCTTGTTGTTGGTATTCTCAAGGTGCAACAAAATATATTTATTGTTTTATATTTCAACAAGAAGCCATCTTGCCATGAAATGTTGCCACTATAACCTCTAGGAGGAACCACCCAGCGTGCAATAATGGCCCTCGGTTAATACGAGACTCAAACTCGCGACCTACACAACGACATGAATGACTTAGCAAATCATCTGCTAGCCACGATACCAAACCTCTGCAGGCCTATTTCACTCTTGGTATAGAGAGCGAATATTTTTGGCCCTCTTCTATTAGGAAAATGAGATTAGGGAAAATTTTCCATGCTGATTGCATAAAAATTATGGTTGCGGTCTATATTTTCTTCTGTGTATTTCACCCTGAACAACATTTGGTGTTAAATGTATATATTTCTCATGGAATTGATACTATATGCTTCATTTATATATACTCAGTTTATCCTATGGTGAAGCCTGGAAAGATTTCCCACTAGGAACATTTTGTTGATTTATACTTCTGAGATGAATCTAAAATTCACCAAACTAAAGGTTTTTTACTTAATAAAATATATTGATGATTTTAGTGTATGTTGTGTGCTAAATGTTCTAGTTATCTGCTATCTATACCACTCTATAATGTTTCTTAATTTTCTCTTCTTAATTAGAAATGGAAACAATGGCTTCAGGAGTGAATGTTTTTAACCTTCACTAGAATATAATTTCATTCAGAAATGTAAAATATATTGTACATGTGAATTATTTTTACTAGATACTTGCATTCCCAAAATACTACATATAAGTTTGCATGTATATATTAAGTCTTCTTTATTTTTCTACAAATAAATGAATAAACTTCTACTTTACACAATTTCCAGTTTAAGTGTTGATTACGTGTTTTTATAAAAAAAATGTTTATATTCCCATGAGATAATTGACAGATATGCAGTTTTTTCCTTGATAGAGACTAGTGGTTAGGTGCTGATTTTTAAAACTCCATCTTATTGAATACTCGAGTTCAGGAAAGGCTCGCTAATTCTTGACCATCAGAGCACCCACTCTATCCTTCCTTATGTTAAATTTTCTTAAGGCGACATCATTATTTGCTATGATAGTTGCATTTTATCGCTAATACACTAAGTTCACCCCATTTCATCATTACATTATTTAGATATACAACATTATACATCAGCATATGCAAATACATAGGACGAAACAACATCACCATCATCATCAATGCAATGGAATATAAAAGGGACAATAGAAGAAGGCACGCACACACATAGAGACATTAGGATTGGTCTCAGACCAAGGAGAAATCCAATATGGGGAAAACCCTTGAAAATATTCTTCTTCTTAGATCATCATCAAATGATGCAACAAAAGAGAGTACAATGATCCATAACTTTATCTATGCAGTAAAAATATTATGATATGCATAAAACAGATCTAATCGCGACAGGAATTATAACCATCATACTAATGGTTATAATGTTCTATCACAAAGAAATGTCAATTGTTGTATACTATTATTCACTATGCCAAACATTGTTGAGTATTTTTGTCCCTCTTAATGAGCCTAATGCATATTTTTGCAGCGTAAACTAATAAATCAGATCTACATATCTACAGAGCCGTATAACAATAGAGAGGAAAACCAGATCTACCTGATCACTGAAGTCAGCTCATGCCAAGATGTCAAAACCTTAGATCTTAACTAGGTAGCCCTCATCAACATTGTCTATGAGTAACTTAAAATTTTGGGTCACTTTCACTAATACAATATGCGAGCGACTGTGACTGCAAAGTCACTCTAAGGAGGTCTCTATGTGTTTGAATTTTGCACTGAACTACAAAGAAATAAAGTCTCTCCCTAAATGAGTTCTATGAGGGACTAAAAAACTAAAGCCACACCATTTTTGAGTTGTGCGAGTGACCGAGATGACAGGGTTTCTCCCCGGGCTAGCTACTGTGAGCGACTAGGGACCAGAACCTTTCGCTCTACCTCTAAACCCATGGTCACTTGCATAATCCTCTGTGGTAGTGTCCAATGGTGTATAGTCACTTTCATAGGCTTTTCTGCCTATGATGAGGGACCATAATGCCTTGTTCTATGCCAAAAATTGTGATCCAAACCACCCTAACCTAGAGTGAACCTTTCACGTATGATTTTAGACCCTTGAGAGAACTGCTTCCATTGAACCTGTGCAAACAAAGACAAAAGGTAAGAGAAGATGTGCCCAAATTATGTTGAGGTCTATTCTATTTATAGGATTTTCTGACGGGTCAGTTTGAGTTAAGATTGAAGGAAGAAATTCTCATGTGCTTAGGGCCAACCCATTCGATAATACATGTATGAATAAAATAATCTATAACTCAATTTCTGCTTAACCAAGTTGGGTGATCATTAGGTCAATTTTGGTCCTCTCGAGAAGAAAAATATAATGAAATCATTATATTGATCATTTGAGCTATCTAAGGGGGGATTTTACCACAATTTCAAAAATTAACACTTCCTCTCGACTTGGGAGAATTCCACCTGCGAATATCTATGCATCGAAGAATATGTTATTTTGGAATCTTAAAGTGTCATCAGGAATGATCACAGATCATATCTGTCATGTAGTCATCATTCCATGTCCATCCCAAGTGTCTTGTGATCACAAATCATCATCGTACATCTTGATTTATCCTTTGTGTATTCCTTCTTATCTCTTGATTTTTCCTACTCATATCCTAAACATTCTTGAATCTAGAAGAAGAAGAATTTCTTATTAAAGGGGAGCTCAAGCTACCACCCTCTATCTATATGGCTACTACTTCAAATCTATGTCAATGGGATACTACCTAGAATATTATCATGAATCATCATTGGATAACATATCATCAGGGAGCACATCTCAACTTGGAATTGCACCAAGTATAAATATCTTCCACCCATACTAAGAAATAATATAGCTCATCAAATAGGGGAGTAAGCCCTTGACACTGTATCACATAGGGGAGTACACCCCTGACCCTAGAATTTCATCGCAGAGCTTTACCCTCAACCCAAAGTTTCATTGGGGAGATTTACCCTCAACTAGGAATCATATTGCCTACTGATCTTCCCATCAATGACCTGAAACAGTCATGTGGTAGAACTGATGCATCATAATTACATTGGGTTTTACACCCCAAGCATAGCCTCAACTCATTGGCTAGATGAGGAGTAATATTCTCAACATGCCCTCCTTGTGGGTATAATGTCAATTCGGGTATACTCTACAAATACCAGACAAGGGAGTCAAACCCTCAACCCTATGGGTAGCAAATAAGGGAGTACCCTATTGCCTAGAGTTCCCTAAACTCGAGGAGCCCTTATCCATCAATTCATCACCCAGAGATCACAAACAGAAGGGAAGAGTTGGATCTGTGTTCTCGATCAGCGTTGCCCCTCATCTTTAGGGGATGCTCTCTGAAAATCAAGATTCCTCTGAGAGAATAGATGCAATCTACTTATCTCAATAGAGATTGTTTCCTTTTCATACAAAAAATCAAATCAAATATCATGTCATAATCATATATAATCACATAAATATCAAAAGGATACCATAATCATCTTCGCACTCAAGGCGGTTCCAACCACAAGCCTGAGCTTGTTTCGAACATCTACATTGTCTCTATATATGAGAGTATCTTGGTCCAAACTATAAATATGTGACTTAATTCCAATCATATCATCACAATATATCCATGCTATCCATGTCATATCCACATCATGCTCAAACATATCTCTAAGGAGCTTTTGTATCCTGCCTCACAACTAGCAATGCTAACAACATCATCATCAACCTCAGTCATGCTTTGGACCTCTCATCCAAGATATCATGTCAGATCAGATACTAAAGTGGCATCCAAATGTGCTTATCCACAATAATCTCAAATATTAGCAATACATCTCTGCATACACATATCACAGGAGAAATATCTCATTCTAAAAACTAGAACACCTCATCCATATATTTTAAAACATTCTCGGTGGAAACTCTATGAAGAAACTCAATCATAAATTCATTAAGTTTCTATGCACATCATATACATACATATGGATGTTCAAAATGGAACATCAACTCTTAAAACAATTGTCGGATGCCATGTCAAGTTCAGCGACATCTTGAGTTGTAAATTGGAGTATCGAAGGATTTGTATTTTCATTATTGAAAAACATTTTCCAATATCGACTTTTCCATGTGGAACTTCTTTACCAAGTTCCATAAATTAAATCATCACGACATGATACATCATTTTGGGCTTCATAAGTAATCTCCCTCTAATTTAGATCATGAAAGGCTCATCACCTATCACAAGTAGATTATCAAGATATAAAACTAGAACCATAATCAATATCAAAGCCATACATTTGAACTCATCATCCTAACTTATTTAGATAACTGTCAAATATAGACATATCTGGATATGAATGCTCTAAGCATGATGCCTTTACAAGACAACATACCCATCAACAACAAAGTTAACTCATCAAATTTTAGAAGCAAGATCAAGACCATTGTCAAAGTCGACATTATCATAGTATTAATACTTTCAACCAAGAGACAGTTGGAGCTCATATCAAATCATGATTTCATCATGCCAACAAGTCATGCATTATCAATATGAACTTGATTAATTCATCCTCATAATCATAATACAAGTCATCATGTAACTAGGTGCAAATGCATACATCAAGGATGAGTCATGAAGGTTTCATTTTTCATGCCAAATTACAAATATAATTACTTCAACCATTTACCTACGAACAATGAGGCCAATCTCCAAATACCCACATAAGTCATCATGCCCACATAGTATTGATATCAAGGCAAATCAAGAATCATCAAATCAGATCACTAGACATCAAGTCTAGTACAATTTTTTATCGTGGAGAGATCTATAGTCAAAGAAGATCTCAATCATGAATTGAGATTTGTTGTTTAGCATGATGTCAAAACACTATTCATATATACCAGTAATGCCAAATCATGTCAACCTATTTTGACACAAACATAGTGAGATATACATATACATATATATATATATATATATATATATATATATATCTGTGTGTGTCCTAGTTACTTTCAAGCTTTCAATCTACATGTTGAGTTGAAAATGGAAGAATATGATAGGGAAATCATCATTAAGAGTTCAAACATCCTCATAATGCTTAAAAGGATGGTCAACAATAGTCAAACCTCTAGGCCTTAGCATGAGTGTGACAAGGGACAAGATCTCGTAGATATGTGACTGTGAATGAAGAAAAAAGCCTAATTTCTATGTGGGCTTCAGATCTAAGACTCTGCTGCAGATTGATATTGTTAGATGTACATAAATCATACTTCAGAAAAATAGTAATAAGGCTAAGAATATTAAGAAGTGATTATCCCTGTAACTCAAGATCTGCATCATTCATCCTCTTTCATGTAAGTAACATGTCTCTAGTAGAGTCATGCAACATCAAGTCTATTAGATCATAAATATATGTGTATCAACATCATGACATCAACCTCTCATCAAAGGCTTAGACTTAAAGGAGTATATAGATCTCAAGGATTATGAACACAATAGAAGTTTCTATCAAGTCACTTTGTCAAGTTACTACATCTAGTTTAACCATATGCCATCAAGACAAGACCACAGGTTGTAAGAGATATGGAATATTAATCTTACACTTATACCTCTCATATGCACTTAATGACCAATGAGATCAGATTAGGTCATTTAATAAATCTCTATCAAAACAACAAGAGTGTCAAACACTCTTTCCATACGCTTTCATCATGCTTGTCACAAGCATTATCAATAGACTCATGTATTCCTATGAGTCAATGAACTATCCTTCTATGTTAAATCCGTCATGAAATGTATCAAGAGTATCATTTTCTAGAGCCAAGGTGCTAGCCTTATTTAAAGGATCAAGATATCCAATAGATAGATAATATATGTTAACCAAACATGAAGTGTAACATTAGATAGCCTCATAGAATTCAAGAAGGTCAAAATGTTCAACTCTAGGTGCATATTTTCATGATAGGAAACATAGATCCAAGGCAATTTCATATGCATGTATGACTATTAAAGGAAGAGGTAGTGTCATCATACCTTAAGGCTTACCGAGCCAATAGTGGAAACAAAACATACCATGCATACCTTGAGGTATTCAAAAACATGAGCACCTACTCTTTCGACATAGGCCACTTGACGTACTTTGTCGCCTTTTCATCATGAACCTCTGCATCTATTTCCATATCTGCATCTCAAATTGATCCTCGAGAAGGTTGTACTATTCACATCTCATGAAGGACATTAGAAACATCCATGTACTCAAATAGGAAGTACAATAACTAAACATAATCATTTGCTATGATAGTTGCATTTCATCATTAATACATTGTTATTTGCTATGATAGTTGCATTTCATCATTAATACATTTTTATTTTCTATGATAGTTTCATTTCATCATTAATACATTAACTTCACCCCATTTCATCATTAAATTGTTCAAATCTATGCCATTATACATCAACATATGCGATTAAATGGGAAGAAACAACATCATCATTATCATCAATGCAATGTGATATAAAAGGGATAGTAGAATAAATCATGCACACACATAGAGACACCAATATCGGTTTGAGACATAGGAAAAACCCACTATGGGGAAAACCCTTGCAAATCTTCTTCTTCTTAGATCATCATCAAATGATGTAGTAAAATACAGTACAATCACCCATAACTTTATCTATGCAATCAAACATTAATGATATCCAGAAAACAGATCTAATCATGATAGGAATAATAACCCTCATATTGATGGTTGTAATTTTATTTCACAAAATAATGTCTATTCCATCATGTTTTCACAATGCCAAACACTGCTGAGTATTGTTGTAACTGTCAATGAGACTAATACATATGTTTGCATTGGAAGCTAACAAATCAGATTACAGATCTGTATAACAGTAGAGTGAAAAACTAGATTTACCTGATCACTAAATCCAGTTGAAGCCAAGATGTCAAAACCGTAGATCTGAACTCGGTCGCCCTCATGAACACTATTTGTGTGTGACTGAAATTTCTGGGTCACTTTCATGAATAAGTATGCAACCAACTATGACTGCAGAGTCACGCTTAGGAGGTCTCTATGCGTGCGACTCTGGCACTGAAATGAAAAGACCCCAAGTCGCTCCCTAGTCAAGCTGTGTGAGTGACCAATAAACTAAAGTTTCATCATTGTTTATTTTTTCAAGAGACTGATATGACAAGGTCGCTCCCAGGGCTAACTGGTGTGAGCAACCGAGGACCGAAACCTTCTGATCTGCCTCTGAACCCAAAGCCACTCCCATAAGCATTTGTACCAGTGTCTAAGGCTCTATAGTCATTGTCATCGGCTTGTATGCTAGTGACCAAGGACCATAATTCCATGTTGTATGTCGGCATCAAAGAACCAAAAGACCCTAACCCATAGCGAACCTTTCTCCTATGATTTGAGACCCTTGAGCGAATTCCTTCCATCGAACCTATCTGAACAAAGACAAAATAGAAGAGAATATGTGTCCAAATAATACTGCAGTCTCTTCTGTTTATATGATTTCCTGAGGGGTCACTTGGGGTTAAGACTGAACCAAGTAGTTAATCATGTGGTTAGGGCCCACCTATTCCATAATACATGTATGAATAAAATAATTCATAACTCAACTTCCGCTTAAACAAATTGGGTGGTCTCTAGGTCAATTTTGGTCCTTTCGAAAAGAGGAATCTAATAAAATAATTATCTTGTTCATTTGAGCTATCCAAGGTGAAATTTTATTGTAGTTGCAAAAATTAACACCCTACTCTTAATCAAATTTAGTTTCATTTATTGTTACTCGTGTGTTATACTTACTCAATTTTCTTATGTGTCATCATGTCTTATAAAACTACAGTCCAAATGTATTTCCTCTCTACGAACGTTAATTTACATATACAAGATTCCACGCATAAAGGATATCCAATACATGTATTTTGGATTTTCCTTATTCTCACAAGAAGCACTTGTTAATTCCTTTCAAATATTTTATTTTGTGTATTATCCCCCTTCTAGGACCGATAGAAAAAGCAAGAATAGGGTTTTTGTGTTGGAAATTAAAATCCATATTTTTCAAGTACCATAAAACCCTCCTCCTACATATATTCAAGTAACTCGCCAACCAGGGTAAAGATTCACAGAGAGGCTGCTATCGTTGGATTCAACCTCCTATGTAACCTTAAGGAATTAGAATCAATTGAAACATAACATAGAAGCATTCCACATCAGCTACATTCATATATATATGTATATATATATATATATATATATAATAAATTAGGGATCAAACGGAGAAATTGCAAGAATAATTTCCCTTACAACAAAAGCGGAACCAGATAAATTCCTGAGGAAACATTTACAAATTAGTTGTACAAATACCGAAAGTGGAACTAGAAAACATTCCAAAGGGAAAACAATTGCGAACGACTTTACTGTGCAAATACTGAAAGCAGAACTTTATAATATTCTGAGGGGGAACATTTACAAATAGCTGTATAATTTTAATGCAAAACCCTTTCCAATGTCCTATTCATAGCATTGCTCCAGCATAGTGTTAAAATCCATAAGGAACATTTACAAATAACTGTATAATTTTCACACAAAACCATCACCAATGTTCTATTCATAGCATTGCTCAAGAATAGTGTTAAAAGCCATAAGTTTACTATCGAATACAAAAAAAAATAAGAATATAAGACAATGGTACATAGAGTTAATCGAATATAGATATAAAAAAATATGATTAGATACTGAGACTGTAGTGACATCTACAGTCTAGTTTTGAACCAAAGAAGGTTTTCATTCCCTTCAAAATAATTGACCAAGTAACTAGTTCTAAGCCACTATAGATGAAAAAGTAAATTCCAGAACTTTCTATATCTGACCAAATACAGTGTAATAGGGTAGTCGCCTCTAAGGCTCGTTGTTCCATATTTTCAAAGATAAGAAAAGCTACAACTTGAAGAGTCATCGCAACACACCCAGATCCAGCCTAAGATATTCAAGCGCGGAGCAACCCTAAAAAACATTGTAGAATATAACACAGGTAAATCAAACGAAGTAAAGGGGCAGTAAGTGTGCTTGTCGAAAAACGCAATCACTTGCATAAAACCCTCAACAATGTTCTAACTGGTGTCTAATAGGGACCATGACAACTATCCTATAAAATCAAAGCACCGTTCAATATACTAGCAAGAAAACATCCACTATAGAAATCCTCAGGTAGGTAAAAATGGAGACTTATGAGTTAATTTTATGATGGTGGAGCCAAGAAAAAAAACACAATGCCTCTAAGGGATTTCTCACTGTCTCAGACATATTCTCGACTAACCTGAAGCCAAAATAGATAGAAAGTGAGGTTGAAAGCATAACCATAAGATATCAAGGAACAAAATCAAACAGTCCTAAAATTTGTCTCCTCACCTAGAAACTGTTGTGCTCGCAAGGAAAACCAAACAAACACGGCCATGGCATACTTCAAGCCAATAGTAAAAATGAGTTAATGGTAACCCAGTGTGCAGACTCAATCTCTCTCAAACGGAAATGGCAACAACAGAAGATGAGTTGTCGGGGTTCAAAATGAGACACTTCACTAAAGGAAATAACAAAGCGGGATTCCATGAACAGATCAATCGTCAAATCTCAGACCTAGCTCTTTCACCATAGATGTGGTAGGAGAAACGGGGGGTCAGAATAGCTATAGGGTAGCTAGAGTCTGCTCTTGCCATGAATACATGGTAGATTTAATATAAATTAAAATTTAATTCCATAACATTGTACCAATTTCCCTAGTGTAATAAAAATCAAAGTACGGTGGAGATAACCGTGACAGCATAACTTAGAATAAGGCATATGTAATCATGCACAACATTTGACTTTTAAATACTGAACCACAATTTCATTAATGACCATTTTAGTCAACTATTTCATATTACACTAATTGGGTTTACCATTTTATTATATACTTTTAAAATTTATTAATTTTTCTACAAACTGTTTTGGTAGTGTGGCAATTGGTACCACAACCGAGCGTACCAAACTGTGGCCTTTGACATTAAAATAGTACGTACAATTAAATTTTTGTTAACTTACTAATTGGTATAGGCTCAAGTTAGAAAACATAATAACAGTGGAAAATGAGAAGAAAAGACAGTGTTCTACATAGAAATGTGGCATA
The DNA here is from genome assembly GCA_000404065.3 of Pinus taeda. NCBI lineage: Eukaryota > Viridiplantae > Streptophyta > Pinopsida > Pinales > Pinaceae > Pinus > Pinus taeda. The sequence continues at coordinate 23,983 of APFE030651299.1, forward strand.
CCCAAGACCTACAACATTTCCTGAAAGAAATCCTGAAGTATGGGTGTAGTTATGAGAAGAACCTCACAACAACAATCTTACGATATTGGAAATGGTCCAAGAGTTGAAGGACAATATGGCCTGACTACGAGCAGACAATGCAATATTAATGTTGGAACAGGAAAAAAATTATGAATATCCTATCGGATAAGCAAAATCAGTGCTAGCCGATTCCCAACCCCAAGCAGCGACGTATGTCGGGAGAACAAGACTATCGCATGGAACTTGTGGAAATGAAAGGAGGTGATGAAAATCAAGAGGAGAAGTCTGATAATGCCTTTAAGCACCCAATACCAAAAATGCAGTGGACATAACTACAAGGGGAGTTCCAGAAAATAAAATGGCCACTCTTTGATGGGGAGCTAGAGGAGGCAGCTCAAGCTTCGCTTATTAATATGGATAAATACTTCTAACTATATGAATATGATCACAACTTAAAATCTCGATTGGCCATTTTCCAGCTACAACGGAAGGCCACCTTATCGCGGGAAGAGGTCAAGACTGTACGAGGGGTAAGTGAACAAAGTATATCCTGGGAAAAGTTCCAGAAGTGTTTCAAGGAAAGATATTTGACTGAATGATTCTGCAACAAGAAGGCAAAAGAATTCCATGACCTGTGCCTTGGAAAACAAACAGTGGACGAGTTTATTACTTATTTTACACCTTTACAATAGTTTTTCAGTAGTTTTCCCTTGTTTATGTGGGAGCAAATTGAATTTGACAACCCAGAAATGATGGATGAGGTTATATGAAAGGCCAGGATATGTTATCAGTAAAGCAAGCAGAAGAGAGAAATTATGGGAAAAAGATGGTCTAACAAAAAGGGTAATAAGGTTGTTTTGGGCAATAAGGGAAATCATGGCATTGTCAACAAAGGATTTTCCAAGGGAAAAATCAACAAAAATCCACATCGAAACCACTCCATATTTAGACATTCACATGAACCCAGATTCAATGGGAAATTAGGAAACGTTGATAACGAAGTGATCACAACACCTCTAGTACAATGTTGGGGATGTGGAGGGCCACATTACATTAATAATTGTCCTAACGAGAAGGGCATTGAATAGATTTTGGTAGATCCATGAAGCATCTACGCTAGGTGATGTAGCCTGGAGCGTCCCAAAAATTAATGCTGCTCCAGAAGATCATTACGCTGAATACCGGCCAACTATTGTGGAGTTTCAAGGTAAAAGATTTGATCATACTGTATCTGTTTTAATTGATCCTAGAGCTATGTTAAGTTATGTTAGTCCTAAGATAGTGGACCAATGTAAATTAGAGACTGTAAATTTAAAAACCCTTGGGTAGTAAAGCTAGCATCAGGGACAAAGAGACTTGTGTTGGCTAAGGTCAATAACTATCCTTTGTAAATAGTGGGTCAGCCATTGGTGGTAGATCTCAATGTACCTCCCCTTGGATCATATGACGTGTTGATAGGTATGGACTGGTTGGAAAGGCATTGGTCCATTGTATACTGCAAAACAAAAAGTATCTGTTAATACAGCCAATAATCACCTCTCAAAAAGAAGGATGGAACCCTTCATATGTGCATGGACTGTCGTCAACTGAATAAGTTGACTATCAAAAACATGTATCCATTGCCTTGCGTAGATGAACTATTTGATCAAGTAAAAGGGGAAACAATATTTTCGAAGATTGATTTACTATCTGGATATGACCAGATCAGAATCAAAGAGGAAGATATAGCTAAGACTTCCTTTAGGATTCATTATGCACACTACGAGTTTATAGTGGTACCCTTTGGATTAACCAACGCCCCCACAACCTTTATTTGTTTAATGAAAAATACATTTTATCAATATTTAGATAAATTTATGTTAATTTTTATTGATGGGATATTGATATATTCCTGGAATATTGAGGAACACAAGGAACACCTCAGACTACTATTGTAAACTCTCTGGGAACATCAATTGTATGCTAAATACAACAAGTGCGATTTTTTTAAGGAATAGATTTAGTACTTAGGCCACGTTATTATTAAAGATGGAATCATAGTAGATCCCGAGAAGATAAGGACCATAATGGAATGGATAATGCCAAAGGACATGGCAGATATAAGATCTTTCATGGGATTGGTAGGACAATATCGACAATTTGTGGAAGGATTCTCTAGAGTAGCCTATCCTATCGCCTCCCTACATAAAAAGGGAAAAAATTTTAAATGGATTGTAGGATGTCAAAAAAGTTTGAGCAACTCAAGCATATGCTCACCACTGTGCCTATTTTAAGCATAGCGGATCCAAGTAAGAACTATGTGGTGTGCACAGATGTAAGCAAGGAAGTGGTAGGTGGAGTACTAATGTAGGATGGAAAGGTAATCATCTATGAGTCTAGGAATTTAAAATAACATGAGCATAAATATTCCGCTTACAATTTGGAGTTGGCAGCCGTCATTCATGCCTTGAAAATGTGGCATCACTACTTGATGGGTAATAAGTTTATGTTAATGAAGAACCATCACAGTTTGACTAGTTACTTCAATTAGCCTACTTTATATGCTAGTGAGGGTTGATGTGTAGATTTCCTAAGTGGATTTGATTTTGAGATTAAACATCTGAAGAGGACAGAGAACTGGGTAGCTGATGCTTTAACTCAAAAGGTACATTGTCTCTATGAAATTTCTTACAATGAAGGGTGGACTACTTTCAACAAGTTGATTAAAAGAGTAGTTGATCAAGATCAAAAATATTAGCAAATAGGATAGCAAGTTAAAAATTCAACTAGTCATGAATATCAGCAGGGATTTTAGATGAATTTCATGAAAGTCCTTCTGTAGGACACTAAGGGTACCAAAAGCTAATTACCACACTCTGAAAGGAGCACTATTGGCCCGACATGAAAAAAGATGTAGCAGAATATTTAACACATTGCTTGGAATGTCAGCAAGTTAAAATAAAACATCAACACCTTGTGGAGTTATTACATCCACTACCAATCCTAGAATGGAAGTGGGAGACCATCACTATGGATTTTATCACAATATTACCCAAATCCAAAATAAACAATGACCCAATCATAGTGGTGGTAGACAAATTAAACAAATCAGCCCATTTATACCAGTATTGTCCACCTTCAGAGTGGTACAAATTGTCAATAATTTTATGCAAAACATTTTTAGGTTCCATGGGTTACCAAAAGCTATAATTTTTGACCACGATGTAAATTTTACATCAGCCTTCTAGAGAACCCTGTTTGAAGGGTTAGGTACTTAATTAAATTTCAGTACCGCTTATCATCCTTAGACAGACAAACAAACAGAACGGGTGAATCAGGCAGTAGAAGAGATGTTAAGATCCTATGTAATGCAACAACCATCTAAATGGAAAAACTACTTGGACCTAGTCAAATTTCCTTACAATAATGGCTCTCATGCTTCCTTACAGATGAGCCTATTTGAAGTGTTGTACGGACGTAAAATCTGCACACCATCTAGTTGTGGGGGCCGGAGGACAAGTTGATGTTGGGACTTGAGATGTTAAAAGAGATGGAAGAAATGGATAAGAAGGTATTTTCCAACTTAAAGGCAGCCCAAGATATGCAAAATAATTTTTCCAATTGGAAGAGGAATTTCAGAGAATACCAAGTAGGGGACCATGTATATGTGAGGATACGAGCTAAAAGGAGTATGTTATAATGGAGCGGGTGTGCTAAGCTGGCACCCCAGTTTTGTGGACCATTTCAAATGTTAGTAAGGGTAGGGCCACTGACATACCAGCTCACCTTACCAAGCCATATTCAGGTGCACAATGTCTTCCATGTGTCGATATTAAAAAGATACATTTATGATCCTAAGCAGATAGTGAGTTGGCAAGACATATAGGTAATAAAGTATCTTAGGTAGGCCAATTAATTTCTATGACTAAGGAAAACTAATTTAATTTTCTTTTGTTTCAGGTCGATCCAGAAGGAGAATTCTTGGTCAAGCCATTGAATATACTCGATCGGAGAGGAGTAATGTTGCAGAAACAAGCCATCACCTAGGTTATAGTGCAATGGCAACACTTTGGGCGAGATGAGGCCACCAGAGAGGATGAAAATCTCATGAAAGAAGCATATCTAGGGTTGTTTATGGTTGGAAAACAACGTGACAATGATTAATTTCAGGGAGAGGAGATGTAATGTCCCTAAAAAATGTAAATATTTTATTTACGAGAGTAAGAAATAAAATTGGATATTATTATTATTATTTGTTTGAGGTGATTAATATTTTTAATTATTGAAGAAGGAATTGGTTTGAATATTAACAGATCTTGTAACTGAATATTAACGGATCTTGTAACTTCTCATAAAAAGAAAGTTAGAAAAGGCAGTTGCCAGAATCCCTAAGGGGGGCAGGAAAAACCATGTGGAAGGGTCCGACAGTGAAAATCTAAGTCTCGTGATGACAAGAGAGAAACAACACTTAGTGTAGAGACTCGTAGAAGACAATGGTGTTATGAGCAAGCTTGGGGGGAGACTTCGACCTGAGGGCAAGTCTTAAGGTTGGGAGGAAACAAAATACTACAAGTATTACGAGTAGCATCTATAGTTGAGTTAAATCATTAAAATACGGTACATGTAGCACCATTTTGGAACAATCTTGAATTGTTGACTCAAACTATAGAATATAGAAATGAGTATTTGCGAATAGCAATGTACAGGAACATATAGCATTCCTGCTAAACTAAAAAGATTGTAATGATTCTATTAAATATAGCTCGAATTGTTTAGGTCTAATTTATACTTATATGATGTATATTTTCAATAGTAACATTCAATAGTAGATCATAAATACACTTCAATGTGTATGATTTAGAGACCTATGTTAGTAAATTGAATAATATCACTTCAGTTGTATTTAAACTAACAAGAACATGAGAATTAAGTAAGATATTGTCAAACCGAGTTACAGATTAATGGGTTAGCTTAGTCTATAATCCATACAAAAGAGCAGGAAAAGGAAATTAAATTGCCATCAAAATGATCATAGCATAGACTATATATATATATATATAAGAAATTAGGGATTAAACGGAGATACATTCCTGAGGAAATGTCTACAAATTAACTATACAAATACCGAAAGCAGAACTTCATAATATGCTGAAGGCGAACATTTACAAATAACTATATAATTTTCATGCGAAACCCTCGCCAATGTTCTATTCATAGCATTGCTTGAGAATGGTGTTAAAATCCATAATGAACATTTAAAAATAACTATATAATTTTCATGCAAAACCCTCGCAATGTTATATTTATAGCATTGCTCTAGAACAATGTTAAAGGCCATATGTTTATTGTCAAATACAAAACAGAATAACCATATAAGACAATGATACATACAGTTGATCAGATATAGATATACAAAAATATGAGTAGATATCAAGACTGTAATGAAGTCTACAGTCTCGTTGTGAACCAAAGACGGTTTTCATTCCCTTCAAAATAATTGAGCAAGTAACTAGTTCTAAGCCACTATAGATGGAAAAATAAATTCCAAAATTTTCTATACCAGACCAAATATAGTATAATAGTGTAGTCACCTCTAAGGCTATCCTTTCTATATTTTCAAAGACAAACAAAGCTACAACTCGAGGAGTCATTGCAACACACCCAATTTCGGTCTAAGATATTCAAGCACAGAGCAACCCTGAAAAAATTGTAGAATATAACACGTGTAAAGCAAAAAAAGTAAAGTGGCAGTAAGGATGCATGTTGGCAAACACAATTTCTTTCATAAAACCCTCACCGATGTTCTCACTAGTGTCTAATAAGGACCATGAGAATTATCCTGTCAAACCGAAGCACCATTCAATAGACTACTAAGAAAACACCCGCTATAGCAACCCTCAGGTAGGTAAAAATGGAGACTTACCAGCTAATTTTATGATGGCGGAGCCGAGAAAGAAACCACAATGCCTCTGAGGGATTGCTCAGTGACTCAGACATATTCTCAGCCGACCTGAAACCAAAACAAATAGTAACTGAGATTCAATACATAACCATAAGATATCATGAAACAAAATGAAATACTCTTGAAATTTGTCTCCTCACCTCAAATCAGCTGTGCTCAGAAGGAAAACTGAACAGATATGGCCATGGCATACTTCAAGCCCACAGTAAAAATGAGTTAATGGTAACTGAGTGTGCAGAGTCGAGCTCTACCAAAT
>APFE030651313.1:20930-52550 GCA_000404065.3 Pinus taeda
TATATATATATATATATATATATAAACAACCCATCCATTGAAGAGGACAATAGTGATAAATAATCATTTTACTAACTCTCTACTAATTACAATGAAAATAACCTTCAAGTATAAAGTGTGCACAACTAGCATTAAAGTGGGGGATGAATATTTAAGATGATGAATAGCACATTGGAGGATGGACATATAAAATAATGGAATGATGAAGAAGGAAATATGATGATATGAAGGAAGTTTATTGGAGAATCTGTAATAGACATTGTGACAACTCTAATGCATAATGAAATAAGAAAGAAATCTCTAAAAAATAGCATGAATATTCAAAAGACTATAATGTACCTATTTTAATGCACTATCTTTAGGGTGTATGTTTTGAATGAGCACTAGATACAATGTTATAAACTTCAACATTAATGGAAGCATGTTCTTATGAATAGATGCATTGTAGCTAAACCATGTCAATATACCAGGAGTGTGTAGCAGATGCCCAACTAATGTAATGCACTAATGATTTCTAATAACCCTATCTATAATGTGCTTAATCATCTCTACACACTATTGAATTCAATAAATTATATAATATAAAAGAAAAAATAAGTGAACCTATAAATGTTCCCAAAAATTAGTGTGTATACATTGATCACTTTCATTACATTGCAATGCTCTCTCATTTATGTAATAGCTAAAATCTTAAATAAATAAATAAAACAATTATTTTCATTTTATACATTATTTTTTATACTTTTAATTTTTGGTAATGTGGAACTTCTACTTAAAAGATATATAATGTATTTACACCTCAGTCCTTTGGACTACTATCTCATCCATTTCACATAAACACCATATGAATTGATTCATTTTCCATTGCTCATCATAATTTTATAAACCATTTTTTTTTAAAATTAGATATTATTTTTATTCATCCATAATATCAAATAATGTTATAAAAACAACTCATATGTAACCATGCTTAATATTCACTTCATATTGCTTTGGTTTTAGATATTATGGGTTACATTATCTTATAGTCTATTTCTTTTTATTATGAACATGTGATTTATAATATTCAATAATTTATAGAATTTATTAAATTAACATTTTCAGCTTAATAATTTTTTGTTTTAAAGATGAAACGCATATCACAAGTGTGTTTTAATAGTTAATTTAAGCTCATTGATGTTAATACTTTTGGAAAAGGTTAATAAAATCGAATAATTTTGTTCTATCTCGCATTTATCTCATATAAATAAAATTAGACACTTTAATAAAATAATGAAATATGGTATAAATCATTGTAAATAGCGATTTCTTGTCCAATGTTACTCTCATATCCATGTTGACAATAGAATAGCCATTTTCCATAATAAAAAAACGTCCACTAACTTTCTTCATAATAGTTGGTGTTCATTTTACGGAAACATATAATGAGAAAGTATTTTACTTTAAGGAAGAAAATTTATAATTGATGGTCATTTGGCTAGTTTGAATAGTAGTAATCTTTTAATTTTTTTTAATAGTAGTAATCTTTTTATTGTTTTTAGTGATTGATGATTAAAATAGAATTGTGTTTTCCTTAATAATGCACACAATATATGGAAGGTTTCTTTGATGAACACTTGGTTAGTTTGAATATTTATATGTTGTCTCTTTGGGATCAACACATGATTGCAATTTTATTCAAAGTAATTTTCAAATTGCAGTAAGTGGAGGACTTTTTCATTACTTAATAATAATAATATTTTAGATTTCTTATTTAATTAATAATGAGAAAAAGATATATTTTTTATGAGAAAAAATTAAATATTTAATGTTGTTTGTGTTTCTTTAATGATGTTTGTATTAAGTTGTTTGAAGTTTTTAAGATGAAGATAATTGCATTTCTTCAAACAGTTTCCAATTGTAGTTTTGGTTTGTATTAGTTTTGGAAATTTTATTTGTTTTAGATAATAAATATATGATTTTTTATTAATATGAATGAAAAAAATATAGTTTGTAAGTATATTTTTATTGTTATTAGTATAGTTTTATTTTAAATTTTAGATCTACTAAGTATCAAGAGGGATCAAATCTTTTAAGATGTAAATTTCTCTTTGAGTGTAAAATTTGGGGAAATGTTTGCACCTTGAGAGATTTGATCTCTCTTGGCTCTTAATAGATTAAGAATTAAGATGAATCTATGTTGGTTTAATAATATTATTTATATTATATAAATTTCACACCACTTAATACCAAGCATATATCCATCTTAACTCTAGATCTACCAAGCACCTAAAGGGGTCAAATATCTCAAGATGCAAACTTCTTTTTAAGTGCAAAACTTGAGGAAAACTTTGCAGCTTAAGAGATTTTGTCAAGCCAAGAGGGTAACTTTGAGTGAACTTGTTTATTTTATTACCCATATCATGAATTTATACATGAGCGGAGAGACTCTTGGGATTCCAATTCCAAGGTCCCTTGGTTTGCTCAAATGCCTAACTGACAATATTTACAATAATCCTTTCGAACTAGGTGTCAACTTCCCCCTCCCCCCTTAATATGAAGGGATGTTGGTGAGTCCACCAAGCCTCATTTTGAATCTTTCAAACTTTTCTCTTTCAAGCATTTTGGTGAAGATGTCTACAATCTGCTCATTTTTTTAATAATGGCATAAGTGGATTGTCTTGGCCTCAACATGATGTCGAATCAGATGATATTTTGTATTTATGTGCTTGGTTCAATCATGGAACTTTGGGTTCTTGGCCAAATTTATTTGCAAAGTTTTATCAATAGAAGAGGAGTTGAATGCGCTTGTTTCTCCTACAAAATCCTCTAGAATTTTCTTGAGCCACACAATTTCCTTTGGTGATTAAGTTGGTGCCACATATTTTGCCTTTGTTGTGGAATCTGTTAGAATAGATTGTTTGCGTGAGCTCCAGAAGACAGCTCCTGATCCAAGACTCATAACATAACCTGAAGTAGATACCCGAGTTTATTTATCTCCATCAAATTCTAAATCAGAGTATCCAATAAAACTGAAGCTGCCCACCTATGTATACTTATGTCCAAAGTCTTTAGTTCCCTTCAAGTACTTTAGAACTCTTTTTGCAACAGACCAATGACCCTCACAAAGCTTTTGCATAAGCTTGAAGAGGATTCCAATAGAAAATGAAATGTCTAGTCTAGTAGTAGTCAAGTAGTTAAGACTTCCTATGAGTTGTTTATACATCATTTCATCCTCAGATTATTTGCCTTCAGTGGATGTGAGCTTTAAGTTTTGTTCCATTGGAGTAGTCAAAGGATTACACTGAGCCATGCCAAACATGTTCAATAGATCTCCAATGTACTTCTTCTCAGAGAGGAATATAAAATTTGGATGTTGAGTTACTTCAATACCAAGATAGTAGTGAACATATCCCAAATTTGTCATTTTAAAACCTTTCCTCAATTCCTTCTTTATGGATGCAATGTAGATCTCATTGTTCCTTGTCATCAGAAGATCATCTACATACACCACAAGATATACAACTTTTTTGCCAAAGTTCTTGACAAATAAAGTTGCATCATCAAGATCATCATGTTTGAAGTTGAGTTTCAGAAGATTCTCAGTTAACTTCTCGTACTAGACTCACGGTGCTTTCTTGAGGCCATACAAGGAATTTACAATGTTGTATACTTTTTGTTCCTTGCCCTTCATAAAAGGTCCTTATGGTTGGGACATAGATACATTCTCTTTCCAATCTCCATTCAAGAAAGAAATTTTTACATCCATTTCATGGACTTTCCCAATGTTCAGAGTTGTCACGGCAAAGGGTGTCTCGATGGCCGCCTATTTTGTCGTGGGGGAAAAAGTATCCTCAAAGTGGACCCCTTCCTTTTATGCAAAACATTTTTCCACGAGCCTGGATTTATGCTTATTAAGTGAGCCATCTAATTTATACTTGTTCTAAAGACCCACTTGTAGCAAATTGGTTTGGTTCCCAATGGAGTATCAACTAGCTTCTAGGTGCCATTCTTTATCAAGGCATCATATTATTTCTACATCGCTTATTTCCATTCATCATGAGAAGGAGCTTCTTTGAAGGAAGTTGGTTCGAAATATGTAGACAAATTCAATTCAAAATCATAAAAAAAATCCATATCAACAGGTGAATCAGAATCTTCTACATCACCTCCATTATGTTTGTTTGAGCTTCTTGTTCCTGTCTTTCCAACCTCATCCAGATGAACACGTTCAAGTGTCTTTTTCATCCATTTTGGAGGACCTTTCTAAGATGGCATAGGCTGCTCAGTTGACTAAGATGGGGCTAAATCAAGATTTAGACTCCCAATTCTATCAATCACATCACTCAAAGTGTCATTAGTGGTTAGAACTTCATGCGGGGGAGAGAGTGCTTCAGAAGAAGATTCCACAGATTGATCCAGTATAGGAATCCCCCCTTCAATATGTGGAATCTCATTATCAAATTCTTGAAAATACTTTGCATGTTTGAATTTACCAAGCGATCAAGTTTTCTCTCAACAACATTGTCAGTCTTGGAAAATTCAAGAAAGATCACATCTCTAGATATTATAAACTTCTTATTCATTTCATCATAGAGATGATATGCTTTAGGGTTATTTGAATACCCCAATAACATACATTTGTGACTCCTTGCACCAAGTTCGTTTCTTTGTTCCTTGGGTATCACGCATAATAGGTGGAACCAAAAACATTGAGATGCCTCACCGAAGGAATGTGACCATACCTTGTTTTTTATAGTATTAGATGGAAACATATTCTTTATATACACAACACATAGAACTGCATCAGCCCAAAACATCAATTTAACATTCTTGAAAAACATCATGGAACATACCATATTTAAGATTTGCATGTTCATTTTTTCAGCTACTAGGTTTTGTTGCAATTATAGGGCGCGATTGTTTGATGATTGATTCCATGTTGGCATAGATATTTTTCAAATTCATTTGAAGTGTATTCTTTTCCATTATTAGTGTGAATAGAACCAATATGAGATTATGCGTCATTTTCAATCCATGCATGAAATTTATTGAATGTTTCAAGAGCTTTATATTTGTTCTTCAATAAATAAACCCAACATATTATGGTGTAGTCATCAATAAATGTCATCATATATTTATTACCATTTGTAGAAGGAATAGGCATCGGTCCACATAAATCAGAATAAATGAGTTCAATTTTTCTATATGCTCTGGAATGAGAATCATGGAAAGACTGTTTGTTGTGATTTCCTAAGATACAAGCATCACATTGCTTAAGTTTCCTGGGAATTGTAGGCAATCCAGTAAAACCATTTTTCTTGAACAAACAAAGATTTTCATAGTTCAAGTGTCCAAATATATCATTCCATAAAATAATTGATCGAAATGTACCTTCATCATCGTGAGAATTGTAAGAGAAGTTATGTGCTAGAGCAGAGGTTCCTTGCAACTTTAGAAGTCCTTCTTCTTCTATCCCCGTCATGACAAGTGAGTGATCTGATGATTTTCTGACCTCAACATTGCCAAAAAATATAGGAGTGGAGAAAGGAGAGTGGAGCATCCTTTCTGGTGGATGTGGACCAAAGATAGCATTTTTCTCCTCAGCTCTGGGAGTTAGAGAACATCATGTAGAAGAAATTATTGAAGACCAGGCATTTTTGAGCCTGATGGTGCTAAGCCCTGATGGCTTGAGTTTTGAGTTCTTTGTAAAGTATACTTCTCCATCAGCATTGTTAGTGAATCCTTCAAACAAATCTCTTGCTAAGGTCATGTGGCTAGTTTTTTTGCTGAATCAAGCAACCAATCATCTTTCCATGAAGAAAGTGAAGCATTGAATAAGTCTTCAGTTACTCCAATGTTGCAATCTGCCACAACATAATGAGCGGACTTGGGTACTTTATCTTTGCCTTTGTCAATTGTTTTACCTTTCCCTTCATTTATTTCCTGCTCAATTCAATCCCAAGGAAACTTATGTTGAAAATAGAAACAAGAAATGCTATAAATAGCATTGCTATAGATAGCATTTCAGGATATATTCCAATTTTAATTTGTCCTTGAATTAAAATTGAGAAATTAAAAATTCGAATTTAGTCTCACCAGCTATTTTGAAAAATAATTAATTAATTCATCTTCAGTTAATTAGTTAAATAGGATACAATATGGGTAGATAACCCCAAAGGGAATCAAATCTTGTCGGACTTGGGTACTTTATCTTTGCCTTTGTCAATTGTTTTACCTTTCCCTTCATTTATTTCCTGCTCAATTCAATCCCAAGGAAACTTATGTTGAAAATAGAAACAAGAAATGCTATAAATAGCATTGCTATAGATAGCATTTCAGGATATATTCCAATTTTAATTTGTCCTTGAATTAAAATTGAGAATTAAAATTCGAATTTAGTCTCACCAGCTATTTGAAAAATAATTAATTAATTCATCTTCAGTTAATTAGTTAAATAGGATACAATATGGGTAGATAACCCCAAAGGGAATCAAATCTTGTCAGCTATTTGAAAAATAATTAATTAATTCATCTTCAGTTAATTAGTTAAATAGGATACAATATGGGTAGATAACCCCAAAGGGAATCAAATCTTGTCGGCCAAACTAGCAGGGCATAACCCCAAGGGCATCATGGAGAATTGACCCTGTGACCTCTAATTAGTGAGATACTTAGCAATGGGAACTTGAACAGTTGAGCTAACCCTTAGGGCTTGATTTAGAATATCATAATAGTTATATATATATATATATATATATATATATATATATATATAGACTCGAGCTTCAATATTTTTGAAAGATCACAAAAGTTAATATTCATTTTCACCTCCATTAACTTAAATATTAAAATGTTTTCTTAATATGAGAAATAAAATGATAGTATAATTTAGTATTAAATTAAATACTTAATCATAATGATCAATATGAATATATGAATGTATTTTATTTGCTGGTTGAGTTTCTCTTCGGTGGTTGGGTGAAATAGTTATCTTTACCACCTAAGTTCAAGTCTCATAAGTTGTCATGTTTATGCTTTTAATAGATGACTAGAGCTACATATGAGTTGGCATGGTACTAACAAATTCACCCTAGCATTCTTGATAAATATAATTGTGGGATGGCATAATACTAACAACCTCACTCTACCCCTCTTGATAAATATACCTAAATATACTTGTGAACTCTAGACACTCTAGATAAATACACATTTGGGGTTGCTTAGTATTAGCAACCTCACTCTAGCACTCTTGATAAATATACCTAAATATACCTATGTCATAGTTGTGGGTTGACATGGTATCTACTACTCTAAATATAACAACACCCTCACTCTATAAATCATGATAAATATACCTAAATATACCTTTGAGATTGTAGCAACCTCACTCTAGCACTCATGATAAATATACCTAAATATACCTTTGGGCTTGTAGCAACCTCACTCTAGCACTACCTTTAGATAGGCTTGGTATCTAGCACTCTTGATAAATATACATGTGGGTTGGCCTAGTATCTAGCACTCTTGATAAATATATCTTTGGGTTCATCTAGTACCAACAACCTTAGTGTAGCACTTAGAGTGATAGGGAATGTAGTTTAATAATTTTATTTTAAAACTTAAAGATCTTAAAGTTCAGAATATTTTAAAAAATAACTAAATATAGAAATATAATAAAATATTTAATTATGGATTATATATATTATATAATACTATATATCAGTACATAATTATATATAAATTAAAATGATGTTTTTCCCTATTAGAAAAGATTTAATTGAAAAAGTATTATATATTATATAATTTTTTGATTAATATAAAAAAATATAGTTAATAATTTTCATTTAAAATTAAAATTGGTTTTAATATTTAAACGGATGATTAGGGTAGTCATAGCTTTGATGATTCCGAAAATTAAAAATATTAATATTGTGATAAATATTATTAAACTAAGATTTAATTTGAACATATCTTAAAGAAATATAAGAATTTTTTTTTTTAATAAATGTGACAAATTGTTTCATGCCATTGTGTCTTTGGAATTGTCCATTTTTTGTTCTTTAGCAATGATGGACATTTTTAACAAAATAATCGTTTCTTTCTATTCTTCAATGATTTAGTCAAGAATTTTATAAGACTACCATTTTAGTAATTAGTCATTTTCAGTGAAGTTTCAAACAATTTTTCCTATTATATTATATATATATATATATATAAAATTAAAATTAAAAATAATGTTTTCCTATTAAAAAGATTTAATGAAAAGTAAATATATCATTATAATAATTTTTTTATAATATTATAATAATAATAGTTATAATTCATTTAAATTAAAATTGGTTTGATATTTTAACGGATATGATTAGAATAGTCATAGCTTTGATAATTCCGAAAATTAAAAATATTAATATTGTGATAAATATTTTTAAACTAAGATTTAATTTGAACATATCCTAAAGAAATATAAGAATTTTTATTTAATAAATGTGACAAATTATTTCATGCCATCGTGTCATTGGAATTCTCCATTTTTTGTTCTTTAGTAATGATGGACATTTTTAACAAAATAATACTTTCTTTCTATTCTTCAATGATTTAGTGAAGAATTTTATAAAACTACCATTTTAGTAATTAGTCATTTTCAATAAAATTTCAAACAATTTTGAGAAACTTTTACCATTTTAGTAATTGGTCATTTTCACTAAAATTTAAAATAATTTTGAAAAACTTTTCCCATAGTAGTTGTTATCTTATTTAACATAATTGTATTTTTAATAAGGAAAAACATCCAAACTAGATATATTCATTTTAATTTTGAGATTAAAAAGTAAACGTCATATTCACTGAAGTTTGAAACAATTTTAAAAAACTTTTAAGGCTTCTTGTAAGTCGAGACACAATGATGCTGTCTGAGCTTAGCTTTCCATTATAAAATTCTAACCATTCGAAACCCTCCCCATGTTGTTCATGTACAAATTCCAATACCCAAATTCATCATTCAAGTCGCTATATATTGCATCGACTTTTCGAACGAGGAGAAATTGTACACGCAGGCACGTGATATCCACCACAACTTCCCTGCACTCCACAGTCGTTAATATGGATATTATATTTTCACCACAAATTCTCTGCACCCCACAGTTCTTAATATGGATATTATATTTTCACCACATCATTCAAGTCGCTGTATATACCCATCAACTTTTGGAACTCCATGAAATTGTGATCTCCACCACAACTTCTCTGCGTTTTCAAGTTCTTAAAATGGAGATCATATAGGATGAGTCACATTTCTTTTAAATCTACAGACCCACTTTTGCACATGACCATGGGTTTCAACTTTCTGCAACTTGCGCCCTCTCTGTGTGTGCATGTCGATGTGTCCTCAACCTTGAAATTGACCACCATGAATGCAGATTCTCCTGACTAAAGTGCCAAAGGGTCCAGCGAAAACCAACACAATAATTGGCTTCCACTGCATTGAATTATGTGGCGAACAGATAATGCAAACCCTAATGGATAATGGATCTCTCCCACCGAGGGGGAAATCATGGTTTACTGTATTGCATTAACGCCCAAAGTTCTTCCATATTGATATTGATTAGGGAAATGACCTCCAAATACATCTGGGGTGATAATGATTTCAGGAAAGAATTATTGAATCCAAGATCACTATGATGGTGGGGTTAGTATGGCCTCTTGCTTCACTTTCTTGTTTCTCTGCGCGATATATATATATATATATATATATATATATATATATATATATATATATATTTTCCTTTTTCGTACCTCCATGTTCGTACCTCCATGTGGCAAAACTTTCACATCATACCAGAGGTCCAATGGAATGGAAGTTAAAAAAATTGCAATATCTATAATTATAATATTGAGAGGGAGCCTATATATTGTAATCTCATCTGGTTTTGTAAAGTGTATCTGGTTAGGATGTTTTTATAAATATTAATGGTATGGAAGCCATGAGGAGTGAAGACAATATGTGTAATAGAAATTCTAATGGAAGAGGGTTCTGTAATGAGAAATTGCTGCAAATAAGTCGATATATGGAATCTGCTAGTAATTATTGCAAAAGAAAAACGAGGGCTTTTGAGGTGGTGCTGTGCAACGCGGGATTGAAGAAGTTGCAGGGGAAGAGCAAAAGTTGTGCGAGGAGGAAGGCCATTATAGCCTGGCACTCTAGTGTTCAGCGCAACATAACAGTGAATACGCACAACCACTTTCGTCACATATAATATATTTGTAATGGCACGCCATCTTCATCTTCTTGACAATACTGGTTACATCATTTTCTCTGTACTCTTAGAGTGTTTTCTCTGTGCTTCGTTGCAGAGAAACTGTATACTTCAATTCAATGCCACAGGTTAGGTTGTGGTTTAATAATTAGACAGAGGTTAGGTATTTACAGATTTTGTGGTTTAATTTTGGATAAGACTATGTATTGGAGAGCTGTTTCAAATATGATTTTTTATTTTTAAAAAAAGCTACTGCTAAATTCTAGTTCAAGTTTTAATTTGAAAATTTTAGTTTTTAATCCACGAAAGAATTATATATACTTGAAAGATGAAAACTACTCCAAGCATAATTTCTTCCTTTAAAAAAAATTCAATAATAGATCTTTAAAAAAAAATCAATAATAGATTTCATTGAACCTTCAATTTGAGAATTTTAGTTTTTTAAAACTTTCTTTTTAATATGATATATAAGTTTTGGGTTTTTAATGTTTTTGAAAAAAAAAACCAAATTGTTTTGATGATGGATTCGATTCTGAATTCTAAACATCTACCTCAGCCTGAATTTACTTAAAAAATTTCAGAAACTGTTTCTGTCTCAAAGATTTCAAATCACGATTGTTTTGATTCACTGTTTCTAATTCAATTTTCACAGAATTTTGAATTTAATTTATATAATAAATAGGTTAAATATCTCTCAAAAAGTTTTAAAATGTGAAAGATATTTACGTTAAAAAAATATCTTGTTTAACAACTGGTAATTTAAATGTTGAAAGATGATTTACAATAAAAATAATATATCTTGTTTAACAACTGGGAACTTTGAATTGTAATCTGCGATTATTTCATTATAATATAAAATGTTAAAACTGGTGATACAACTAACAACGCTAACCCTCTGAGTATATCTTGTTTAACAACTGGGAATTTTGAATTGTAATCTGCGACTATTTCATTATAATATAAAATGTTAAAACTGGTGATACAACTAACAACGCTAACCCTCTGAGTCCAACCATTTATTTCGCCTATATTCTTTTTAACAATGTAATTTGACTGCAATTTTACTTTTTGTTGAAAAGTAAGTATAACTTTTAGCACTTTGCAGTTATATTACTACTTGGGACTGCTAACAATAATGCCTTATTAGTCCCTGCCCTGCAGGGACTATAGTAATCGGTTTTTAGCCCGGTTATTAATTGACACAGAAACTAATCAATTTTTTTTCCGGTTAAAGTAAAGTTTTAGTTTTACATTTGAATGAATATTGTTTCTTATCCAATGAAAAATTTAATTAGACTTTCTCGTCTTATTTGGTCTCATATCGAGGCCAAACTCAAAATAACTTACCATATATTTTTTAGATTGCCCAACAATTCTATAACATACGCTTTTGTGTTTTAATGTTAGCATTAATTTTCTAGCGTTTAATGTTAGAGATTAATATGGTTCTTTCAGTGATCTTAGACATATATCTGAAAACAAAACAAGTGGCATGTCGATGCATGAAAACAAAACAAGTGGCATGGAATGAAATAGCCTAAGTTGTTAAGAGTCTGTTGTTCCTCTTTTGCCGAGTTAGGTTTTACGGGAGTCGCAGTTCACTAGAAGATCTGCAGTTGAGCTGATAAAAGCATGGGAGTTCAGAACTTCTTCATTCATGAGCTGAGTTGATATAGATGGCAATAAGAGAGCTCCCTCTGAAGCTAGTAAGTAGTTGTTCATGACCAAGCATACATGGTCTCAACTTGGCCTTCACCGAGAATGCAACAACACACACGCCCACATCATTGGAGAATGCAACAACACACACGCCCACATCATTGGAACGTATGCTAAAATGTCTAGTCTCTTCAAGGATTTATGTCTCTGGTAGAATCCACAGCAATTTTAAATCAATTGTTTTCAGTAAAGCCGAGGAACAAAGAGGGCTAAGTTAGATTTGGGCGAAAGAAAATACTGAATTTGTTTAATTTCTTCAAACTAGTTCTATTCATGCTTATATTTATTTATTTTCTTCAAACAATTTTGTCCCTACGTGGCTTTCATTTACAACATTTTAAATGTTTAAATTGCACTATCTATAATATGCAATGTTTATTCTGACCTCCTATGCTCGGTAATTTTTGTATATACCATATTAGATTGAATGTTCTTTACATAAGTTCCTATGAAACTTTTGAATGATATTTCTCATAGAGTTTCCATTATTTATGGTAGAGTTTTCATTTCTGGTATCTGGCAACTTAGGTTCTGAACTATAGTTTCTCGCAGAGTTTCCATTTCCAGTATCTGGCAACTTAGGTTCTGAACTGTAGTATGTTGATACACCTTCGCTTACTCACGGTATTAGGTTGTGTACTACTTGCGAGACTTATAGATCTACTATTTCGTTTTCACCTTTGGCTCAACCGGAGCCTTCAACTGCTCTCGCCACCATTCCCAGAATTTTGTGCATGCCAAGAAATCTTTGGTTGATGTTCTTGGTAGTGATGGCGCGAGCAAGCACATGGCTGCATCCATCGCGTTACCACTTCCTTGGACAGACAATTTGTAATGTTTTCAAATGCTGTTAAACAATGTATATAAACCAAAGAGCAATTGATTTCAATATAAATCACATCCATATGAGATATTTTTGCTTTCTTTAATTTTTTTGAACCCTAAGGGTGGTTGGCCAGATCTTACCAAAAGAAAATTCACAAATTCACTTTGTTTTTCACTCTGTTTGTTTTCTAAGTAAATTTGCTTTCTTTAATTTTTTGGAAACCTAAGGGTGGTTGGCCAGATCGTACCAAAAGAAAATTCACAAATTCACTTTATTTTTCACTCTGTTTGTTTTCTAAGTAAATACCAGAATTATCTGCAATGCATTTCCTGTCAGAATGAGTATTAATGAATCGACAATAATTAACTAATATTTGAATAAAATGAATTCGCAATAAATTCAGACATTCACTGATGTTTTTCCATTTCTCTAAATTTCCGCACGTCTTAGTGCGACCACTTTTTCTTATGGCGTCCGCTAGCCCAACAACGCGATGAGGAGATCTCAATAGGGTGGCTTTGTAGCCTCTATTGGGATAACCAACCCTTTTCTCATTGAATCAAAAGTGATATTAGAGGGACCCTCAGACGTTGTTGGCAAGAACTCGCCAGATAATAGTCCACTTACTAGATTTCAAGTTTTGTCGAACAACAAAATTTAATCCTATGAACAAGATTTCAATGAGATGCAATATAGTTAAGGATTCTACCCCGCCTTTTGAAGCCTTAACTAGAATGCGAGTTTTGTAGAACATTTCTGTAATCCGATGAACAAGATTTGAACAGGACTCACAAAATTAACTATTTGATTTAAAATCAATTGCAATTTTTTTATTTGACTCGAAATCTGAAAATTACAATCTACAGAACAAGTCTGACAATTTTAATTATTTACTTTTGAAATTAAAAAACAGAACAGATGGCCACACTTATGCTTTCTACTTTCACACTTATGCTTTCTACTTTCATTATTGTCTTACACTTGTTATATTCACTCATTCACTTTCACCTTCTCTCCAGTTTGTATGTCAACTGAGTCTCGATCTGCCGAAGAAGGAACTGGATCTTTATAACAATCAGGAACTGGCTGCTGCTTATGGGTCTGCTGACATTGATGGTGCTCTTGCAGATTTGCTGGATCTACTCACATGGATGTTGCTCTTGTGGATTTGTTGACATGGATGTTGCTCTTGCTACTTGTCCTTTTGTTCTTTTACATGCGCCGAGAGACTCTGGATACTTGCCCATACTGAACAGGGACTAGCTGCCATGCAGCCTACCTTGTTCTGTAAAGGGATTCGTTGTTTTATGTGTGTTATAATAAGTAAAATTTTCAAAACTTAAAAAACACTCTTTTTTCTATGTGTGTTATAATAAGGAAATTTTTCAAAACTTAAAAAACACTCTTTTTTTATTAATAAAAAGAGAGTAAAATTCTCTATGTATCAAATTAATAAAGTGTGTGATATTTTTATTTATAAAATAAAGTATTTTAATAAGTTATAACAATCATTTGATTCTTGATTTTAGATTTTTGTGATTCAGATTAGTTTTGGTAATGTTTTTCAAATTAATTATATGGTAAATTGGTGAGATTTATAACCATCTAATACAATTTATCCTATCCTCAAAACAAAGATGATTATTAGAATCTGTAGTTCATCATCAAGACAAAAGTGATTATTAAAATTTGTGGAAATTATAGTACCCACTGATTCTATTTGAATTCAAGTTAGTCTTAATAATTAGTTCAATTACTATTTTTTTTTTAAATTTAAATAAATATTCATATTCTATTCTCTTTAAATTTAAAATTCAAAACATAAATTTTATTTTATTTAAATAAAAAATTTATTTAAATTTTATACTTTATAGATTTGAATTTAAATTATTATTTCAATAACCACTTCACATTATTCTTACATCATAATATTTATTTAAGTATTATACTTATACATATTTCACAATTTTATACTATGACATTTACATTATATAAATTTGTTCCTTTAAGTTTTTTTAGTTTTTTTTTTTTTATATTCATTTTATATATAAAGCATTAATATGCTTTTTTTTAAGGTATTTATAAGATAATGAAAATTTTGAAAAATATAATAACATTTATTCATCATACTCTTTCAAAATAATGATAAAAATGTACAAATTACTTGCATTCAAGATGTATATAAATTCTAATAAGAATGACATGAATGAGCTTAGATGATATTTAACATATTAGATGTCACAAAAGTACCAATTTAATGATCATTAATCACACTAACATAGATATGGAACCATATGTTTTCTACTTGTAAGTCACTTGATAATATGTCTTTTCATTACATAAGAATTTGGGAGGGTCATGGGCTCAAATCCACTCATTTTTCCCTTGGTGAACACACATTTCCATTGTTATAGGTGGTTTGAGACATTGTATAGTGTCATGTGATGATTTCCAAGTTGGGTGAGAGGTACAAAACTAGTGAGCCTCCCAAGTGGCATCTAATGGGTTATCTATAACCCCTCAAAGGTGTATATTAAAATTATTGTGGACATCTATTCTTTGATGGATTAAATAGGTGCTACCATGACATAAGAGTAAATATTGTTTACAATTTTGGTCAATTGTACTCATTTTTAACTAAAACACACTTACACTTCAAGTACATTACAAAGGTAACACCAAAATGCTAACTTGAATCTACACCATAAGACATGAATCACAATCCATATCATTAATAATATATCAAAATATATACATAATGATAACCTCAATGGGCATAGGGTGAACATGTGCATAAGTGCTCCATAAATCCTTCCAAAAATCAATGTGTCTCTCACTAAGTTTAGGCTTTTATTCATATGTATTTTATATATCCTCATCAAGGATAATCTCTCAACTCCTTACATACACAAATAAAAGAAGCATAAGTCTTTGGGATCCATGCTCTCAATAAACATTAGATAACATTTGTAAGTATAGGGTAAAGATTCATACTCACATGCTCCACAAATATCTCCAAAAATGAATACACAATGTGAATAAATCTCTCTCTCTCTCTCTCTCTCTCTCTCTTATGTATAAAATATATAATAAAAAAAAAAACACCATCATTGAAGAGGACAATAGTGATAAATAATCATTTTACTAACTCTCTACTAATTACAGTGAAAATAACCTTCAAGTATAAAGTGTGCACAACTAGCATTAAAGTGGGGGATGAATATTTAAGATGATGAATGGCACATTGGAGGATGGACATATAAAATAATGGAATGATGAAGAAGGCATATGATGATATGATGGAAGTTTATTGGAGAATTTGTAATAGACATTGTGACAACTCTAATGCATAATGAAATAAGAAAGAAATCTCTAAAAAATAGCATGAATATTCAAAAGACTATAATGTACCTATTTTAATGCACCATCTTTAGTGTGTATGTTTTGAATGAGCACTAGATACAATGTTATAAACTTCAACATTAATGGAAGCATGTTCTTATGAATAGATGCATTGTAGCTAAACCATGTCAGTATACCAGGAGTGTGTAGCAGATGCCCTACTAATGTAGTGCACTAATGATTTCTAATAACCCTATCTATAATGTGATTAAGCATCTCTACACACTATTGAATTCAATAAATTATATATATAAAAGAAAAAAAAAATGAACATATAAATGTTCCCAAAAATTAGTGTGTATACACTGATCACTTTCATTACATTGCAATGCTCTCTCATTTATGTAATAGCTAAAATTTTAAAATAAATAAATAAAACAATTATTTTCATTTGATACATTATTTTATCTATATTTCTACTTTTGGTAATATAGAACTTCTACATTAAAAAAATATATAAATATATTTACACATCTCGGTTACTTTGACTACTATAAACTTCATTCTATTATCACATAAACATCCAAAAAAATATGAGTTAATACATTTTCCATTGCTCATCATATTTTTATAAACCATTTTTTTTAAATTAGAGATTATTTTTATTCATCCATAATATTAAATAAGGTTATAAAAACAACTCATATGTGACCATGCTTACTATTCACTCCAAATTGCTTTGGTTTTAGATATTATTTGAGAAGTTAAAAAATCTTTATAGTAACTATATTCCTTTTATATGAAACATGTGATTATATATTTCAATAATTTATAGATTTATTACATTAACATTTTCATTTTGTTTTAAAAATGAAACACATAGCACAAGTGTGTTTTAATAGTTAATTTAAGCTCATTGATGTTAATACTTTTAGAAAAGGTTAATAAAATCGAATAATTTTGTTCTCTAATTTAAATAAATGCATTTATCTCATATAAATATAATTAGACACTTTAATAAAATAATGAAATATGGTATGACTCATTGTAAATAGCGATTTCTTGTCCAATGTTACTCTCGTATCCATGTTGACAATATAACAGCCATTTTCCATAATAAAAAAACGTCCACTAACTTTCTTCATAATAGTTGGTGTTCATTTTACGGAAACATATAATGTGAAAGTATTTTGATTTAAGGAAGAAAATTTGTAATTGATGGTCATTTGGCTAGTTTGAATAGTAGTAATCTTTTTATTTTTTTTGAATAGAAGTAATCTTTTTATTGTTTTTAGTGATTGATGATTAAAATAAAATTTTCTTTTCCTTAATCACGCACACAATATATGGAAGGTTTCTTTGATGAACACCTGGGTCATTTGAATATTTATATGTTGTTTCTTTTGGATTAACACATGATTGTAATTTTGAATTTTTTATTCAAAGTAATTTTCAAATTGTAATAAGTGGCGGACTTTTTTATTATTTAATAATAATAATTAGCAATTGTCCCAAAATGTACAAAGAGATGCCAATAGGATTATTACATTTAAAGTAGCAATATTTAAAGTAAGCTTCACATTTAGAAAAAATCCTTTGACCTACTGAGCGTCATTTTGCTAGTAACGAACTGACATTGCGGAAAATTTAGAGCTGAAGACATTAACCTAATCATCAAAATCATGAGATTAAGATTCCAATATGTTGCAACCCAAGCCTTTGCATAGATTTTCTGAACTTTCCTTCAAAGTTCATATTTTGTCAATGTAGAAAAGGAACCATTGCAAACTAAGCTCCTTTGTTGATTGAGATCATAGTCCTTGATTCATTCGCCCCTACAATCACAAAACTAGATCCCTAAACCTCACCTAATTAAACTCCTACAAGCAGACATAATTAACCCTTGACATTGGGTGATATAATATTGGTGCATCTTATGACTCTCTTCATGAGAATCGATGGAGTACTCCCAATTAACTACTATATCAAATATGCTGACTAATATTTTTATCTAAATGTTGAACGACACCAAAAATGCTACTACCCTTCAAAATTACCTTGAATAGTGCAAACCTATGGCCATGGAAACAAATTTACACAAATCACTATTTCTGTCTCTCACCCACAATATATAGAGACCATAGCCTTTTGTACTTCGAATCTGAAGAGTGACTTTATACAAATTACAAGTCCACATTTATTATATATATTCTACTACAAAATTTCAAACGAACCAAAGACCATCACTCACTTTTGTGCTTCTAATCTAAACACTCATTGCATCCAGCCCATGCGTGGGAGATATATATGTGTACATACAACACATACGAAACAGTAAAAAGAAAATGGGAAAATATAAAAATACCCTGATGTTAAACAAAAAAAAAGATATTAATTAAAAAAAAGAGAGATACCAGAATTAAACTAAGTAAATTGGTATAGATCCATTTTAAATCCATATCTATCAACTTCAAGAAGATCGAATCCTTTAAAGTGTAAACCTCAAGTTTCTGCCACTGTTGCATGCATTTACTAACAAAGATAACTTTGGAAATTACATAAAAAAATATTTCCTATAAAATTACAAAAAACAAATCAAATCAACTCAATGCCTGATAGATCCACGGTGAAGAGGGTTCTATTCTAGCATACATAAAACCCAACAGAGAGAAGGAAAAGACTAGTGACCTATTTGTTTTTAGTGATCAACAGAGAGAGGGCAAAGACTAGTGACCTATTTGTTTCCAGTGATAAAGATCTTGAAGAAAGATTAAATCAAGAAATTTATCACTAAATATAAAACGCATTATGTCAAGCAGGTTGTGGCCAGCAATCAAAGCACTAGCAATGCTTAGACCTGGGTTCAAAACCTTCTGAAGACATGTTCTCTATTCATATGGGTCAAGACAAAAGAAACAAACACTCTTAAACGACAATATTCAAATCTATTAGATGATGGCCTGTAGCAACCATCTGTAGACATGTTCCCTTGTTAATATGGTTCAAGGCAAAAAAAACAAACACTTTTCGACGACAATATTAAAATCTAATAGATGGACTGTAACCACCATTCACTACAACAAATTCTCGTTAAAAGAGATCTAGATTCCATAACACCTTTGCGATATAGATTCATAACAACAAGCATTATCTCTCGCCTTTCTTCTTCATCTAGCTTTGAAGCCTGACTGTCAAGCATTATGGCTTCCAAGCTCAAAATGACGGAATGCTCCTTCCAGTAGTTCAATTGAAGAGCCCTCTCACCTGGACATAGACATTCAGCCTTAATAAAAATAAACCACCTCAATAATCCCCAAATCAACCCATAATAAATAGCCAGCCAGGCCAAAAAAGCAAAAGATATGACAAATTCATACCACCAAGTAGATTCAAATAGAGGAAAAAACCAAATTGCAAGCAAATTTTAACTATAAAATAAATGGAATCTTGAAATTTTCGATCAATAATCGAATACCCAAAACAAAATGCGCAATGCACTTACCATTGACGGCCATGGTTCGTGAAAATGGTATACGCAAAAAAGATTGAATGAAAAGTAAAACCAACCGCCATTAAAGGAGATGCTAGAAGCCTTCAATGGCGATACGAGAGCGAGAAAATGTTCTGGATCTTTGGTTTAAGTTTCTTCCTTTCTATTGCATGGGCCTTGGTCCAAAATGCTCGCAGATGTATTGCCCAAGTGAGCCCAGATTTCAAGAAATAAAACCAAAAGCTAACAAAGGAGATGCTAGTAGATTTTGAAAATGTTCTTGATCTGCAGTTTGAGTCTCTTCCCTTCTGCTTCATTGGCCAAGACTCTTTGCCTAATCCAAATTGAAAGAAACGCTCACAGATTTATAGATATCATGAGCTCAGATTAACTGGCAAACCAGAGAAACGATTAACTCAGGGGCCACGAGTGACATAAAAGAATGCGAAAATTAGCCTATTGTTGATCACTACTAGAATTTGAAGCTTTCCCCCATTACAGAGCTGGGTTGGCAATGGCCCACTTAACTGGTTTTCAGATAAATCCAAAACCTCAAACTGGGTCTTGATTCCAAGCTTCTGAGGAATTTTCCCAGTGAGCGAATTGTGAAACAATTTCAGAGTTTTCAACAAGGTCAGCTCAGCAATCCCTGCAGGAATCTCGCTGGATAATCTATTTTCAAACAAATTCAAAGATTTTAGCATAGTTAAATTGCCTAAACCCTTTGGAAGTATTCTTGAGAGAATATTATCTAAAGCATCTAAAAATTCCAATGCCATCGTACCAATATTCTTAGGAATCTCACCCTCAAGTTTATTCTGGTAAAGCTGCAAACTAACCAACTTTCGAAGCCTGTTGAAATTATGAGGCCAAGGCCCTGTTAGATTATTCTTAGATACATCCAGAAGCTGAAGTTCCCTCAAATCCCCAATAGAAACAGGAACCCTCCCTCGTAACTTACACTCCATCAGCCACAGATTCTGCAGCTTAGTCAATTTCCCAATCTCCACAGGAATAGGACCACTTTCAAATGAATTAAGGGCTAGATTCAGCTCCAGCAAGTTTGTCAGATTGCCTAGAAATCCAGGAATAGTCCCACCCAACAAATTGGAAAAGAGATTAAGTATCTGCAACTTCCTCAACTGGCCGAAGGCAGGGGGAATGGGCTTAGTAAAATTATTGCCTGAAAAATCCAAGAGTTCCAGGTTGGGCATCTCTAATACAAAGCTGGGAAGAGAGCCTACTAGATAATTTTCAGACAAATCCAAGTGCATCAGATTAGTATAGTCGGCGAGATCCTTTGGGACTTCCCCCTTGATTTCATTGTTGGCAAGTGAGAGGACTGTGAGATATCTCAGGCTGCAGACTTTTGATGGAAATGGCCCTGCGACCAGAAAATTGCCAAATTCTAATCTCACAATGTTCCCTTCTCTATCACAGTGGATGCCATTGAAGGCACATGGAGAATCACTGCTAACTTTAAACTGCCTTCTCAGTAATTTGTAACCTTTTGTTCACGGATTACAGGAATTTGTAACAAATTTGTGGATATTTCTGCCGGCTTCATGTAGTGGGTGAAGATTCGAGATCGCCATCATTATGGAGAAAGGTGTTGGCATAATAGTGTTCTGTTGAGGTTTTGCGAGACCCGGGCAATAGAACTCGCGCCAGCTCCAAAGATTATCAGTTGAGACCATGCCGAGTAATTGAAGGAGACCATGAATGCCCACTGAATGCCCGCTCACGCCAGGTGTCAATGCTAGAATCAAGCTTGAAAAAATACTAAGAAAATTGCCCAGTCTGCCAGTTGTCAGTGTGAGAATCAAAAGGACGATGAAAGTCCCTTTCAAAGGAAGGCCTATTGGACTAAAAATATAATAATATATATTCTTATTAAATTAATAATGAGAAAAAGGTATATTTTAAATATAATGAGAAAATATATTTTAAATATGTTTGTGTTATCTTTAAATGAAATGTTTGTATTAAGTTGTTTGAAGTATTTTTAAGATGAAGACATAATTGCAATTTTATTCAAAACCGTTTTCCAATTGTAATTAGTTTTGGAATTTATTTGTTTAAAGATAATAAATATAATAATATGATTTTTTATTAAAATATGAATGAAAAAAATATAGTTTGTAAGTATATTTTTATTGTTATTAGTATAGTTTTATTTTAAATTTTAGATCTACTAAGTATCAAGAGGGATCAAATCTTTTAAGATGTAAATTTCTCTTTGAGTGTAAATTTGGGGAAATGTTTGCACCTTGAGAGATTTGATCTCTCTTGGCTCTTAATAGATTAAGAATTAGATGAATCTATGTTGGTTTAATAATATTATTTATATTATATAAATTTCACACCACTTAATACCAAGCATATATCCATCTTAACTCTAGATCTACCAAGCACCTAAAGGGGTCAAATATCTCAAGATGCAAAATTCTTTTTAAGTGCAAAACTTGAGGAAAACTTTGCACCTTAAGAGATTTTGTCAAGCCAAGAGGGTAACTTTGAGTGAACTTGTTTATTTCATTACCCATATCATGAATTTATACATGAGTGGAGAAGCTCTTGGGATTCCACTTCCAAGGTCCCTTGGTTTGCTCAAATGCCTAACTGACAATATTTACAATAATCCTTTCGAACTAGGTGTCAACTTCCCCCTCCCCCCTTAATATGAAGGGATGTTGGTGAGTCCACCAAGCCTCATTTTGAATCTTTCAAACTTTTCTATTTCAAGCGTTTTGGTGAAGATGTCTACAATCTGCTCATTTTTTGAATAATGGCATAAGTGGATTGTCTTGGCCTCAACATGATGTCAAATCAGAAGATATTTTGTATTTATGTGCTTGGTTCAATCATGGAACTTTGGGTTCTTGGCCAAATTTATTTCCGAAGTTTTATCAATAAAAGAGGAGTTGAATGCGCTTGTTTCTCCTACAAAATCCTCTAGAATTTTCCTGAGCCACACAATTTCATTTGGTGATTAAGTTGGTGCCACATATTTTGCCTTAGTTGTGGAATCTGTTAGAACAGATTGTTTGTGTGAGCTCCAGGAGACAGCTCGTGATACAAGACTCATAACATAACCTGAAGTAGATACCCGAGTTTATTTATCTCCATCAAATTCTAAATCAGAGTATCCAATCAAACTGAAGCTGCCCACCTATGTATACTTATGTCCAAAGTCTTTAGTTCCCTTCAAGTACTTTAGAACTCTTTTTGCAACATACCAATGACCCTCACAAAGCTTTTGCATAAACTTGGAGAGGATTCCAATAGCAAATGAAATGTCTGGTCTAGTAGTAGTCAAGTAGTTGAGACTTCCTATGAGTTGTTTATACATCATTTCATCCTCAGATCATTTGCCTTTAGTCGATGTGAGCTTTAAGTTTTGTTCCATTGGAGTAGGAAAATGATTACATTGAGCCATGCCAAACATGTTCAATAGATCTCCAATGTACTTCTTCTGAGAGAGGAATATAAAATTTGGATGTTGAGTTACTTCAATACCAAGATAGTAGTGAACATAGCCCAAATTTGTCATTTTAAAACCTTTCCTCAATTCCTTCTTTATGGATGCAATGTAGATATCATTATTCCTTGCCATCAGAAGATCATCTACATACACCACAAGATATACAACTTTTTTGCCAAAGTTCTTGACACATAAAGTTGCATCATCAAGATCATAATGTTTGAATTTTAGTTTCAGAAGATTCTCAGTTAACTTCTCGTACTAGGCTCATGGTGCTTTCTTGAGGCCATACAAGGACTTTACAATGTTGTATACTTTTTGTTCCTTGCCCTTCATAAAAAATCCTTATGGTTGGGACATAGATACATTCTCTTTCCAATCTCCATTCAAGAAAGAAATTTTTACATCCATTTCATGGACTTTCCCAATGTTCTGAGTTGTCAGGGCAAAGGGTGTCTGGATGGCAGCCTATTTTGTCGTGGGGGAAAAAGTATCCTCAAAGTGGACCCCTTCCTTTTGTGCAAAACATTTTTCCACGAGCCTGGATTTATGCTTATTAAGTGAGCCATCTACTTTATACTTGTTCTAAAGACACACTTGTAGCAAATTGGTTTGGTTCCCAATGGACTATCAACCAGCTTCTAGGTGCCATTCTTTATCAAGGCATCATATTCTTTCTACATCGCTTATTTCCATTCATCATGAGAAGGAGATTCTTTGGAGGAAGTTGGTTCGAAATCTGTAGACAAACTCAATTCAAAATCATAAGAAAAATCCATATCAATAGGTGAATCAGAATCTTCTACATCACCTCCATTATGTTTGTTTGAGCTTCTTGTTCCTATCTTTCCAACCTCATCAAGATTAACACGTTCAAGTGTCTTTTTCATCCATTTTGGAGGACCTTTCTAAGATGGCCTAGGCTGCTCAGTTGACTAAGATGGGGCTAAATCAAGATTTAGACTCCCAATTCTATCAATCACATCACTCAAAGTGTCATTAGTGGTTAGAACTTCATGCGGGGGAGAGAGTGCTTCAGAAGAAGATTCCACAGATTGATCCAGTATAGGAATCCCCCCTTCAATATGTGGAATCTCATTATCAGATTCTTGAAAATACTTTGCATGTTTGAATTTACCAAGCGATCAAGTTTTCTCTCAACAACCTTGTCAGTCTTGGAAAATTCAAGAAAGATCACATCTCAAGATATTATAAACTTCTTATTCATTTCATCATAGAGATGATATGCTTTAGGGTTATTTGAATACCCCAATAACATACATTTGTGACTCCTTGCACCAAGTTCGTTTCTCTGTTCCTTGGGTATCATGCATAATAGGTGGAACCAAAAACACTGAGATGCCTCACCGAAGGAATGTGACCATACCTTGTTTTTTATAGTATTAGATGGACACATATTCTTTATATACACAACACATAGAACTGCATTAGCCCAAAACAGCAGTTTAACATTCTTGAAAAACATCATGGAACATACCATATTTAAGATTTGCATGTTCATTTTTTCAGCTACTAGGTTTTGTTGCGATTATAGGGCATAGTTGTTTGATGATTGATCCCATGTTGGCGTAGATATTTTTCAAATTCATTTGAAGTGTATTCTTTTCCATTATTAGTGTGAATAGATCCAATATGAGATTATGCATCATTTTCAATCCATGCATGAAATTTATTGAATGTTTCAAAAGCTTTAGATTTGTTCTTCAATAAATAAACCCAACATATTATGGTGTAGTCATCAATAAATGTCATCATATATTTATTACCATTTTTAGAAGGAATAAGCATCGGTCCACATAAATCAGAATAAATGAGTTCAACTTTTCTATATGCTCTCCAATGAGAATCATGAAAAGACTGTTTGTTGTGATTTCCTAAGATACCAGCATCACATTCCTTAAGTTTCCTAGGAATTGTAGGCAATCCAGTAAAACCATTTTTCTTGAACAAACAAAGATTTTCATAGTTCAAGTGTCCAAATCTATCATTCCATAAAATAATTGATGGAAATGAACCTTCATCATCGTGAGAATTGTAAGGGAAGTTATGTGCTAGAGCAGAGGTTCCTTGCAACTTTAGAAGTCCTTCTTCTTCTATCCCCATCATGACAAGTGAGTGATCTGATGATTTTCTGACCTCAACATTGCCAACAACTATAGGAGTGAAGTGTCCTTTCTGGTGGATGTGGACCAAAGATAGCATTTTTCTCCTCAGCTCTGGGAGGTAGAGAACATCATGTAGAAGAAATTATGGAAGACCAGGCATTTTTGAGCCTGATGGTGCTAAGCCCTGATGGCTTGAGTTTTGACTTCTTTGTAAAGTATACTTCTCCATCAGCATTGTTAGTGAATCCTTCAAACAAATCTCTTGTTAAGGTCATGTGGCCAGTTTTTTCCTGAATCAAGCAACCAATCATCTTTCCATGAAGAAAGTGAAGCATTGAATAAGTCTTCAGTTACTCCAATGTTGCAATCTTCCACAACATAATGAGAGGACTTGGGTGCTTTATCTTTGCCTTTGTCAATTGTTTTACCTTTCCCTTCATTTATTTCCTGCTCAATTCGATCCCAAGGAAGCTTATGTTTAAAATAGCAACAAGAAATGCTATAAATAGCATTTCTATAGATAGCATTTCAGGATATATTCCAATTTTAATTTGTCCTTGAATTAAAATTGAGACTTAAAATTCGAATTTAGTCTCACCAGCTATTTGAAAAATATTTATTTAATTCATCTTCAGTTAATTAGTTGGAGAAATTCAAACATGAAGTCTTTGCGAAGACATGCAATAGTTATCCCTTTGATTGAGGAAGTTATCCCTTAATTAAGGAGATAAGGATGAGTTGTATTTGAGTTGTAATTAGTTAGCTCTCTAATCTTTAAGATCAAAAGAAAACTTGATTTCTCATGAAGTGAATACTTCTTAAAATTGTAGATCATTTTTATATTTTTTATAAATAGGATACAATAATTAATTACATATATAAATTATTCATTAGATTTAGAAAATCATTTTTTATGGTGGTTAATGAACAGTGGTCAGTACATTTATGGGAAAATATGGGTAGATAACCCAAAGGGAATCAAATTTATTAATTACATATACAAATTATTCATTAGATTTAGAAAATCATTTTTTATTGTGGTTAATGAACAGTGGTCACTACATTTATGGGAATATATGGGTAGATAACCCCAAAGGGAATCAAATCTTGTCGGCCGGTAGATAACCCAAAGGGAATCGAATTTATTAATTACATATATAAATTATTCATTAGATTTAGAAAATATTTTTTTTTTGTGGTTAATGAACAGTGGTCACTACATTTATGGGAATATATGGGTAGATAACTGATGAAAATGAGAATTTGGGGGTTGCTGAAAATCCCAATTTCTTCAAAAATCTTGATCTTGGACCTGTAGGTATGGGCTCACAAGCCTAAACGGAAGCGATTTAACTTTTAAAACTTCTTAATTTATTGATGTGGATCTTCCTCGTGCCATCCATGCATAATAATTGCAAACATTCAATATAAGTGTTAAGCTTAACCCCCCACTACACAAAATACAAATATGGATTAAAATAAATACAGTCGCATATAAACCTTGGTGGTTCTGCTGATCCATCTCCCCTTGAACGACTCGTCAAAGATTTCAAAAAAAACGTCGATTCAGAAGTGGTAACGAGGGTAATTACGGTGGCGTTATCATGGTAGAGCCAAAAGCAATGGAATCCATCTCTCGTTTATTGCACTTACCACGCGTCCACAATGCGAGAAATCATTGGGGTCATCCTAAGTAAACTGTAATGTCTCGCAATCTACAGTAATTCCCCTTATTATTATTCATTGATTATTAAATTTGATTCTGGCACTCAGCTTCATCCGAGAGCCTGAGATATCGAACGTGGCAGGCAGTCACCCAATTTGATGTGCTATTCGCATATGCTATCCTGACAGCTGCATGTCTCGACTCTCTAACACGAACCGATCTTCCCACAGCTCAAATGGATCGATTCAAGGTATTATAAGAGAAATTACAAATTGGATCTGAACCGTTCACCTATATATTCTATACGGAGTCAAAACACACATAAATAGACACGCCATTAACACAACACATATATTATAATATGAATAACACAGCATCGTTACAACTAAGGCATTTCAGCCTTAGAAACGAGCTCATGCTCGACTACATTTTTTCACTCATAAATTTCCTCACAAATTAAGATACCACACACTCTATCACACTATACATTTATAAGATACATTGGAAGGATCGATCAGATTTTCTTAGTTTTTTTTTTCAATGAAAGCTCTCCAAAAGCGTGCATGGCTGTTAACAACTGCTTTAAATCCACTTTAAATCTGCTTTTCTGCTTTAAAACAAGCTTTTGTCTATTCTGATCCTCTGGTCCAGGTTTGCTCGCTTAGTTGCTGGGTGCTCCCGCATCACACTCCCGAGGCACAAAAATTTATGACCTCCTGGTCATATGTTTCAAATATCTTCAACTTGTGAGCTGCAATCAACCTCTGCAACAACCAGTCCTCCTTGTTGCCTCTTACCTCACCAAGCTCTCCTCTCGACTTGGTCTTTTGGTAACCGCTCTAGGCTATTGCAATCTTCTCACCTTCCTCTGCTTTCTTCTTCCTTCTGGCGGGAATTCTTTCCCTGCTCTGATACCACCTGATGAAAATGAGAACTTGGGGGTTGCCCAAAATCCCAATTTCTTCAAAAATCTTGATCCTGGACCTGTAGGTATGGGCTCACAAGCCTAAATGGAAGCGATTTAACTTTTAAAACTTCTTAATTTATTGACGTGGATCTTCCTCGTGCCATCCATGCATAATCATTGCAAACATTCAATATAAATGTTAAGCTTAACCCCCCACTACACAAAATACAAATATGGATTAAAATAAATACAGTCGCCTATAAACCTCGGTGGTTCTGCTGATCCATCTCCCCTTGAACAACTCGTCAAATATTGCAAAAAAAAACGTCGATTCAAAAGTGGTAACGAGGGCAATTACGGTGGCGTTATCACGGTAGAGCCAAAAGCAATGGAATCCATCTCTCGTTTATTGCACTTACCACGCGTCCACAATGCGAGAAATCATTGGGGTCATCCTAAGTAAATTGTAACGTCTCGCAATCTACAGTAATTCCCCTTATTATTATTCATTGATTATTAAATTTGATTCTGGCACTCAACTTCATCCGAGAGCCTGAGATATCGAACGTGGCAGGCAGTCACCCAATTTGATGTGCTATTCGCATATGTTGTCCTGACAGCTGCGTGTCTCGACTCTCTAACACGGACCGATCTTCCCACAGCTCAAATGGATCGATTCAAGGTATTATAAGAGAAATTACAAATTGGATCTAAACCGTTCACCTATATATACCAGATAGAGTCAAAACACACATAAACAGACACGCCATTAACACAACACATATATTATAATATGAATAACACAGCACCGTTACAACTAAGGCATTTCAGCCTTAGAAACGAGCTCACGCTCGACTACATTTTTTCACTCATAAATTTCCTCACAAATCAAGATACCTCACACTCTATCACACTATACATTTATAAGATACATTGGAAGGATCGATCAGATTTTCTTAGTTTTTTTTTCAATGAAAGCTATCCAAAAGCGTGCATGGTTGTTAACAACTACTTTAAATCCACTTTAAATCTACTTTTCTGCTTTAAAACAAGCTTTTATCTATTCTGATCCTCTGGTCCAGGTTTGCTCGCTTAGTTGCTGGGTGCTCCCGCATCAATAACCCCAAAGGGAATCAAATCTTGTCAAATTTATTAATTACATATATAAATTATTCATTAGATTTAGAAAATCATTTTTTATTGTGGTTAATGAACAGTGGTCACTACATTTATGGGAATATATGGGTAGATAACCCCAATCTTGTCGGCCAAACTAGCAGGGCATAACCCCAAGGGCATCAAGGAGAATTGACCCTATGACCTCTAATTAGTGAGATACTTAGCAATGGGAACTTGAACAGTTGAGCTAACCCTTAGGGCTTGATTTAGAACATCATTATATATAATATTATATATATATAATATACTTCAACTTCAATATTTTTGAAAGATCACAAAAGTTAATATTCATTTTCACCTCCATTAACTTAAATATTAAAATGTTTTCTTAATATGAAAAATAAAACGATAGTATAATTTAGTATTAAATTAAATACTTAATCATAACGATTAATATGAATATATGAATGTATTTTATTTGCTGGTTGAGTTTCTCTTCGGTGGCTGGGTGAAATAGTTATCTTTACCACCTAAGTTCAAGTCTCATAAGTTGTCATGTTTATGCTTTTAATAGATGACTAGAGCTACATATGAATTGGCATGGTACTAACAAATTCACCCTAGCATTCTTGATAAATATAATTGTGGGATGGCATAATACTAACAACCTCACTCTACCCCTCTTGATAAATATACCTAAATATACTTGTGAACTCTAGACACTCTAGATAAATACACATTTGGGGTTGCTTAGTATTAGCAACCTCACTCTAGCACTCTTGATAAATATACCTAAATATACCTATGTCATAGTTGTGGGTTGACATGGTATCTACTACTCTAAATATAACAACACCCTCACTCTATAAATCATGATAAATATACCTAAATATACCTTTGAGATTGTAGCAACCTCACTCTAGCACTCATGATAAATATACCTAAATATACCTTTGGGCTTGTAGCAACCTCACTCTAGCACTACCTTTAGATAGGCTTGGTATCTAGCACTCTTGATAAATATACATGTGGGTTGGCCTAGTATCTAGCACTCTTGATAAATATATCTTTGGGTTCATCTAGTACCAACAACCTTAGTGTAGCACTTAGAGTGATAGGGAATGTAGTTTAATAATTTTATTTTAAAACTTAAAGATCTTAAAGTTCAGAATATTTTAAAAAATAACTAAATATAGAATAAATAAATATATTTAAAATGGATTTTATATATATATATATATATATATATATAATTTATAATATATTATATATATATATATATATAATTAATGAAATGTTTTTTCCTATTAGAAAGATATTAATGAAAAATAAAAATATATTATATTAATTTTGATTAATATAATAATAAATAATAGTTATAATTCATTTAAATTAAAATTGGTTTTATATTTTAACGGATATGATTAGGGTAGTCATAGCTTTGATGATTCCGAAAATTAAAAATATTAATGCTGTGATAAATATTATTAAACTAAGATTTAATTTGAACATATCTTAAAGAAATATAAGATTTTTTTTTTTTAATAAATGTGACAAATTATTTCATGCCATTGTGTCTTTGGAATTGTCCATTTTTTGTTCTTTAGCAATGATGGACATTTTTAACAAAATAATCGTTTCTTTCTATTCTTTAATGATTTAGTTAAGAATTTTACAAGACTACCATTTTAGTAATTAGTCATTTTCAGTAAAGTTTTCAAACAATCTTTCCTATAATTAGTATAATATATATATATAATAAATTAAATGATGTTTTTCCTGTCCACAATGGGGTAAGCCCAAGTGGAAAGGGCTGTGGAGTGAAGTCTCACCGAACGGAAGTCTTTGGGTCAAATCTTGGGCTACCCTTCCCCGTTCAAGGGTATCTTAATGGACAATTAATCAGAGAAGTCCCGCTCTTAGCTACAAAAAAAAATGAATGTTTTTTCCTATAAAAATATTAATGAAAGAAGTAAATATATATTATAACATTTTTGATTAATATAATAATAATATAATAATAGTTAATAATTATTAAATTAAAATGGTCTTATATGTCTTTGAATTATCTATTTTTTGTTCTTTAGTGAGGACATTTTTAACAAATAATCGTTTCTTCTATTCTTTTCCCCTTTCTTTCAATGATTAGTCAAAGAATTTTATAAGACTATATACCATTGTAGTATTATCTTTTTTTCAGTAAAGTTATTTAAAAATTTTTTCTTTATATATATATATATATATAAAATTAAAAATTATGTTTTTCCTGTTTAAAAAAGATGATTAAATGAAAAAGTAAATAATATTATTATATTAATTTTATTAATAAATAACAATAATATTATAATTCATTTATTAAAATTGGTTTTATATTTTAACGGATATGATTAGGGTAGTCATAGCTTTGATGATTCCGAAAATTAAAAATATTAATATTGTGATAAATATTTTTAAACTAAGATTTAATTTGAACATATCCTAAAGAAATATAAGAATTTTTTTTAATGAATGTGACAAATTATTTCATGCCATTGTGTCTTTGGAATTCTCCATTTTTTATTCTTTAGTAATGATGGACATTTTTAACAAAATAATCGTTTCTTTCTATTCTTCAATGATTTAGTGAAGAATTTTATAAGACTACCATTTTAGTAATTAGTCATTTTCAGTAAAGTTTTTAAACAATTTTTCCTATATTATATATAT
>APFE030651317.1:0-12189 GCA_000404065.3 Pinus taeda
AGGGCATGTTAGGGTCCCACCCTAACCCCCTTATTCATGTCATGGGATCACGTCATAGTCAAGAGTCAATAAATCCCATATTAATATTTGTAAGTGGTTAGCCCGCAATTAATGAAGGGACCACAGTTAGTTAAAAATGGGTAAATGGGCGGTAGTATTAGATAGATGGTATTAATAAAACCCACGGTATTGACCCGTGGTATTGCATGTATGAGTCATATATAAAGGATAGAGACTCCCTACGAGGAGTATCGTGTCTTGTTTTGTAATCGAGCTCTGCTCTATTGGAGGTTGCCCCCTCGAAGAGGCCTGTGAACATTTCTCTCTGAGTAATAAAATCATTGCTATTCTGTGTTCTGGGTATATTTTTCTTCGCATATTCTGTGTTCTGGGTATTTTTCTCGCATATTCTCTGTTCGGTATTGCTTTGCAGGTTAAGAAGCATAACATTGGTAATGATCCCCTTGATGAATGACTTCCACAATGGAGTAAACCCCTTAAAGGTAATCCTCACCATCTCAGAATTTGAAATAGTCACGTTGACGACGACAATATCATCTTGAACTTAAGACAACATCATCAAATATGAAGTTACCCCTTCACCCTATATCATCTTGGTGGACTTCAACTTATCCTCCAATACCAACACCCGTTTCTCG
Organism: Pinus taeda; assembly: GCA_000404065.3. Classification (NCBI taxonomy): domain Eukaryota; kingdom Viridiplantae; phylum Streptophyta; class Pinopsida; order Pinales; family Pinaceae; genus Pinus; species Pinus taeda. The sequence continues at coordinate 660 of APFE030651317.1, forward strand.
TTCTTATTTTGGAACAAATTCTGAAGAGATACCCACATCCCACGTGCAGTGTTCTTCCCAGACAAATGAGGTATTAAGGATCCCTTCACACCATCTAGGATGATCACCTTCACCTTCGTATCCAGCTTTACATACACTTCCATCTCCTTATGGTCTATTGGCTGCTTGATTTCTTTCTCGACGAATTCGTAGATCCCGTTGACCATCAAAACCAACTTGATCCTTTCCATCAATGGACTATAGTTGGAGAATCCTTCTACTATGACAACCCCAGTTCAATCAAACTTTCAAAGTATCCAAATATGTATTCAAAGACAAAACATATCCCAATCAAGTATCACTTACTCTGAGAATAGGGTGCAGAACAAAACATCAAAATGGAGTATGTCAACATTGAGGAACAAATGACAGATATCTTCACAAAACCCATATCTCGAGAAGCATTTAAACATATTCATCAAAAGATGGGGGCCATCTCTCTTGCATCCCATTAAAACAACCTTTTTCTATTGATGTCAAAGGGGGAGAATATGATAAGGGGAGCAATTTATGAGAAGTTGTTGCCATAAATAACAAAGGAGGAGATTGTTGGAAGAAAACATATTATTGATGTCAAAGGAGACACCAACTCAAGGAAATGATGACATAGGCTTGTAGAGGACATTGAACCCTTTCCAACAAGCATTTATTTTCCTCCTAACTCCTCACAGTTTGAGAGAAAATGAATTTACAAATTGAAATAACATACTTTTGAAGTTAGCTGACATGAGCCAACATGTCCAAGTCATCTCCTCAAAGGGTCATGTCTTTTCACAAATAGGGAAAATATGTAAAAATATGAGGATGGACTCCTCATTCTAGCCATCTAATTTGGTGTAGACAAGACAAAGAGCAGAACAAGAGCACAATTAGTTCACAACTCGTGAACTAGGGAGGCTATGAAGGATAAAGGTTGAAGATTTTTTTTGGACAAAAACTTGAAGGATTAAGTTTGAAGATTTTTATTTGGACAAATTTTTTTTTTGATTTTCTGTGACCTTCTTCACTTCATATCCTGAATTGGTTAACCTTGGAATGACCTATTTTTCGGACCTATGCTTACCTTGTGGACAAACATTAGATATGGGCAGAGAAATATATTCGAGACCTATGGATAGAACGAATCTCAGAGTTATTGACAGATTGAAGCTCAAACCTGAGGCATATGTCCTGTGTGCAAACTCCTAGCTGCTCATATCTGTGATAATATGTCAGACCTATGCATAATACAGACCTGTAATTGAGGCAAAAGTATTGGACTACAACATATATTGGTGGTATTAATTATTGGATATGTACTTGTCTTAGCAATTCGAACTTGTGGCAAGCTTGGATTAGACCTTGGAGCATACTCTTAGCATTTTAAACCTAAAATCTCAATCCTAAGCCTAAGTATCTCAGACCCCTGGTACTTGGTTGGTTATTTTGGCATCTCTTTAAAGCATTTTATTGGGCATCTTTTGGAGCAACCTAGTGACAAACTTGAAGTTTTGAGGACAATATTTTGGCATCCCTTGAAGGTAGACTATTGAACTGCCTTATCATGGAGCAAAGTAAAAATAGAAGAGTACCTTGGGGAATACTTTGAAGAGTACCTTGGAGCACACTTGAAGAGACCTTGAAGACTGTTTGGAGAGGACCTTAAAGCATCTGTGTTGAAGCACTATTAAAGGCAATCTTGAAGCATTTGAAGACATTTTTGATCTCTTGTGAAGTAAGTATTTTATAAAATTTTGTTTATTTGACCAAGTTGGAGCTTGGAGGGATTGGACTCATGTTTATTGACCAAGTTGGAGCTTGGGAGTTGCTAAAGGATTGGAGTTGTAATTTTAACCAAGTAGGAGATTGGGTTTGTTCTAGGTTGGAGCCTTGAAAAATTTAAACTATTACTGTATAGGTCGGAGCCTGATTTGTTGAACAAGGGGATTGGAGTCTTCATCATTTTGAGTAATAAAATTATTTTTGTTTTGTCTCTCATGTTCTGGTTCATTTTGTAATAAAAATCCTAACTGACATAAATATCAATTGAAATAAATATTGATTCACCTTCCCATATTCATATCTCCAACAAAGAAACTATAGTTGATTAGAAAGGCTCACACCTCCAAGGTTGCAAGGAACTTTGGTGTAGGGAGACAATGACCAACTCGCAAAGATATGTGTATTGGCCCAAGATGTAAGAACAAGTAGTTAGGTTCATAAGAAGATGCATGCGTTGTTGTAACAACAAGCCTAGTAATAGGAAATAGGGTCTATATCATCCATTTCTTGTACCCACTTGTCCTTGGGAAAACATTTCCATTTATTTTGTGGGAGGTTTACCAACAACTAGGACAGGACATGACTACATGTTCATGGTAGTATATAGGTTCAACATGATGTGTGTTCTAATGCCCCATAAAATGAAAATCAATGGGCAAGAAGCAACGAACTTGTTCTTTGGACAAATTTGGGTGCACTTTGGGTTACAAAGGAGCATCATTTTAGGCAGCAGAACAAGATTTGTCAATACACTTTGGACTACATTGTGGGAGAAGTTGGATGCAAAGTTTAAGAGGTCTACAACATTTTATCCACAGAAAAATGGATAGACAAAAGTATTCAATTAGTTAACAATACTTTGGTGCAACTTTTGAGGGGCTACATTAAAAACATTCAAATACTTGGGATGAAAATCTAGTATATATACAACAATCTTAAAACATATCAGTCCACACTTCTACTACTAAGTCCTCATCTAAAACTCATTTTAGATATTTGCCACCTTCTGTAGTGCCTTGTTTTCTCCTATTTTTTATTAGACGATGTGGACATAAACTTATTCTTTGAGGACATCATTATATACTCTGGACATTATGTATTTTGATGAGATCCATATTTCATGATATTATGATGTCTTACTTTTATTATGATGATGATGGTGATGTTGATTATGGCATTTATATGTGATAAGTAATGAAATTTGCTTGATGATGGTTATATTGTTTAACATATTTGATTGGCTATTACTTGAGTGTGGAAGGCGACCAAGACTACAAACACAACCCATATCATGATGATTTGAGTCATTTTGATTTATATTTATGATTGATATTCAATATTAATGAAGATAGTGGATACATTTATATGGATTTTTACTAATGGATATTCTCACAATTTTGTAGGCATTGATAAGTGTTGATCAAATGACCCACCTATGAGTAATGGGGTTATAGATGAAGGAGACAAAACATATTTGGAAGGGTGTGATCAATGTCCCTAATCATATTTTCTAACACTCTAGCCATGGCTTAGGATGAAGTACAAGGGGTACTTATCCCTAGAGTTGCATGATGCAATGAGAGTTAGACCATGGATATGATCGCTCACGAGGTATTTTCGAGGGGTGCACATCAAGGAGAGCCTTGATCCTCACTCTCCATTAAGGATCAATATTATATTGAATATCAAGTTAATCTAAAGTTTAAGAAGTGAGAACCAAAAAACTAAGCTAAATATGAACACATAATAACTAAAAGAAATGGTCTAGCTAATGTTAGTAAACTAATACCTGAAAAAGGGTTTAATGTAAGTTAGAGCTAAGTGAATAATAGATACCAAATTTATTTACAAGATATCATGTTTAAAAGGGCGAATAATCCAAAGTTGATTTGATGTGGATAAAAGTGAACTAAAATCTAAATAGATATGTGCAAGAATTGAATTACTTAAATAGATAATTCTAAAAAATTAAAATCACGAGAACCTCACCTAATTGAGAAAATCCTAAAAATATAATTATATTTGAAGAGGATGAGCTTAAGGAAGGAACTACAACTAACTGAGATTCCTAGTAGGTAACAAAGAGTTAACTAAAACAAATAGAAAAACATAAAGAAGAGAAAAAGGGCATAAGGCATCATCTAGGTGTAAATTTAGGAACATGTGACTCTTGTGTGAGAGATTTTTTTTTAGTTTAAAATAAAAGAATAGGAAATTTACATGAGAGCCAAATGTGGATGGGACATGTGGTTGGGTGAATAATCAAATTTATGAGTTTAATAATTAGTTATTTTTCATTTAAAAATAACTTTCACTTCTAATCTACACCTAAAAGACTATAAAATGAATGCATTCTTATGAAGGGGACATCCTTGAGCTCCCTATTGTAGATGGGTGTTGTAATGGCATTCTAGGTTTTTTAATAAGAAACTATGATATTGTTGTGATTTTTATTTTTATTTTGAGCATTGTTGATAGTGTGGTGGATAGGATTTGTGGTTATGGGGAGATTAGGGCTTTGGCCCAAATTCCTATTGGCTAGCGTTGTTCTATCCTCCTTCCTATAACGTCATTGTAGCTCGAGGGGCCAAAGGGAAGAAGAGTACCTTAGCCTTGGTAGGGTGGACAACTGAGTTGTTCAACGTCTTCATTCAAGTACAATGGGAAATATGGAAAATTGATCATTAGGGCCACGTTAAGCAAGGAATGAGGATCTTGACAACCCGCATTAAGGATTCTATCTTCTCTTGGGTGAACCGTGCACCCTCCAAGAACAAACTGTTCACAACATATTATCAGTTCATGCAAGAAACCATCTAAATAAATTTATGTAAACTGAAGGAATTGGGTGTCAAAGCTTTGGAGAACTTGAGGATTTGTAGTCTCTCTCCTTATGTGACCATGTGTCCAACAATAGTTTAAATCCTCTTGTAAAAAATCCTCAAGCAATCATATCGCATCCCGACAATTTCAACACCTTATTAAGTAGGAGATATATCAATTTTTTTGTTAAGTTCATCAGGATGCACAACCTCAACATGAGAAAGGAAAGTACCCATATGTGGTGGATGCTGAGGCCAAAAACAAAAATTCCATATGCCAAACAAGAACATATAGAGGAAGAAAATTAGCAATAAACCGTCTGTCAACGAAATAACAACCTATAGTTGATGTGGGGAGATGCAAAAATAATGCACAAAGAAGCGATTAATAGAAACTAAACATATAATTATTGCACACAAAAGCAAATATTAAATATAGTCTCATTCAAGGCATATCTCTTAAGCAAGAAAATATTAAGCACATTAAGTCTAAATAGTTTAAGCCCCTTTGTATCTCTATGATATCCTTTATACAATGGAAAAAGTTAGTTACATTGGGAAAACTGAAATAGTTCAATTATGTGGAAGGAAAACCGACATGTGTCCAACAATAGTTTAAATCCTCTAGTAAAAAATCCTCAAGCAATCATATCGCATCTCGACAATTTCAACACCTTATTAAGTAGGAGATATATCAATTTTTTTGTTAAGTTCATCAGGATGCACAACCTCAACATGAGAAAGGAAAGTACCCATATGTGGTGGACGCTGAGGCCAAAAACAAAAATTCCATATGCCAAACAAGAACATATAGAGGAAGAAAATTAGTAATAACCCATCTGTCAACGAAATAACGACCTAATTGATGTGGGGAGATGCAGAAATAATGCACAAAGAAGCAATTAATAGAAACTAAACATATAATTATTGCACACAAAAGGAAATATTAAATATAGTCTCATTCAAGGCATATCTCTTAAGCAAGAAAATATTAAGCACATTAAGTCTAGATAGTTTAAGCCCCTTTGTATCTCTATGATATCCTTTATACAATGGACAAAGTCAGTTACATTGGGAAAACTGAAATAGTTCAATTATGTGGAAGGAAAACTGATTTTCAAATGATGTGTCGGAATCATAACTACTACTCCAGGAAATTCATTCCACTCCTAAGTGATGCATGGGCTTTAGAAAAGTTAGGAAACTTTTGGGAATGCATGGTCTCTAAGCAAGCTTTTGGGCATGCAAAGTCATGAAGGCCACATGCACTATATCAAAGGCTATATATTGGGAATATGTTGTTTTGGGGCTTTATATTGGGCACATGTAGTGATGATGCCCTTCTATGGAACCACATAGTGTCAAAGTCCCCATACAGTGCATGCAAAATTCTAGAGCCTCTTTTGTAGAAATTAATGTGTAGTTCCTAAACTGCTCATGAAATTTACTAAATCACAAGACTAGATTCTACTCTATTGATCCACATAAGCAAATTCACGATCAAGAAAATGAATCATAAACATGCATCAAGATTCAACACACACAAATATTTATCTAGGGGAAAGAAACTTCTCAAAACCCCTTACTATATGTATTGCATTAATCAAAGAATCTAGATAAATACAATATGCTCTGCTCAACCTTGAGCTCAACCTGTACTTGTATCTTCTATCCTCTACCTGACTCACTGAACTTGGCCAATACTTAACCAAAATTCTGAGCCTCCAAGCTCATATTTCCTTGCGTTGTTCCTCAAGGAATTAGCCCCTTTTATTTAGGAAATTCCTCAATCTGGATTGCACAATTCCTATAGGTCCTTCTCTAACTAAATGCATGACCTGTACAACATGGAATAATTTACAACTGATAGTATATTTTCCTTGGACTCCACCCTCAACTGGGTAACTCGAATTCTATTCATGCATGAGTTAATCTAGGTTGATTGATCATTTAATTAGTTGAACACTGAAGTTACACCCCACTATGAGACCTTCCACTAGTTCCTCCAACAATTGGAACTAGATTAGCCGACCATAACTCAATTTAACCGAATTAAATTGTTACAACTGAAATTAACTCAACCCATGCTCCTAAAATTTAGGAATCATTGTACATAACTCAAGTTCATGCCCCCAACTCGAATTAACTAAGCTAACTGAGTGATAACAACTATATCACCCTAGATAACTCATTCAAGTTGTTAGTTGATGTGGAATTTTGAATTTCGACTAATTTAATCAAGGGAAAAATTAAATTAGGAATTTCTTGCTACATTTTCAACACTCCCTTTAAGCAAGAAATGGATTATCAGATACCCCAATCCTGCTTCTATGGAACTCAAATTTACCCCTTAACAAGGATTTTTTCAAAATGTCTGCATCTTGTTCCTTTATCAGTATGTACTGCAACAACATGATCTGCCTCTGCACATAATCTCGTAGATGGTGGTACCAGATATCTATGTGCTTGGATTGATCATGAAAAACTGGATTCTTAGAGAGTTTGATACAAATCTGGTTGTCACAGTGAATCACAGTAGGATCTATCATTTGACCAAATAACCCAACAAGAATATTCCTCATCTAGATAGCCTCACAAGTTTCTTGAATGAAAACCATTTACTTTGCTTCTGTTGAGCTGAATGCAACCGATCTCTACTTCTTGTTGTACCAAGAAACTGTTGTTAACCCAACACTGGAAATTCCTCCTAAAGTGCTCTTCTGATCTTATGGACTTCCCACCCAATCTGCTTCTGTGAAGCCTTGCAACTTCAGTCCCTTTATTGGTCTGTACCAAAGTCCAAACTGAGTGGTGCCCCTGAGGTACCATAGTACATATTTACCCACCTCCAAAATAATTTGGTAGGTCTAACCATGGCTTGGCTCAATTTATTGACTGCATAACACACGTTTGGTCGTGTGTTCACCAGATACATGAGTGAACCCACCAATTTCTTCTACTAGCATCCACTTCCTCACCTAAAATGGCATCCCCTTTGCTCGAGTTTGTCTCTAGAGGAGTTTCCATGGGTTTGTGCCTGTCCATGTGGAACTTCTAAAGTATCTTGTTGGCATACTTGCCCTGAGAGACAAACAATTCTCCTTCTCTCTGCCATACTTCCAAACCGAGGAAATAATGCATAAACACCATGTCCTTCATTTCAAACACTCTTATAAGGCCCTCCTTGCAAGACCTGAACAATTGTTTATCAACAGTCAAAATCTAGTCATCAACATAAAGAACAATAATCAACAATTTACCTTCTACCAAAATGTGGTAAAGGTTTGCATCAGCTTCACTTTTAGTGAAGCCCAACCTGGTGAGGTAGCTATTGATCCTGGTGTACCAAGCATGAGGTGCTTGCTTCAACCCATATAATGCTCACTTGAGTTGGCACACATGCGACACTCTATTAAAAATCTCAAAACCTTAAGGTTGTTCAATGTATACCTCCTCCTCAATAACTCCATTGAGGAATGCTGTCTTCACATCCATCTGGTGGATCTTCGGCCATTTGTGTGGCCAAAGCGAGAATTGATTTGATGGAAGAGTACCTTGCTATAGGAGCAAAGGTCTCTTCATAGTCAATCCCTTCTACCTGAGAGTAGCCCTCGGCCACAAACCCGGACTTGTGCTTTTCAATGCTTCCGTCTGTTGCATGCTTTACCTTATAAATCCATCTCGAACCTACCATTGATTTGTCTGTTGGTCTTGGGACCACTACCCAAACTTTGTTTCTGACAATGGAGTCATACTTCTCTACCATAGCATTAACCCATATTGGCTACTCTACTACTTCCTCAAATGAGGTTGGTTTTATCTTTACTAGCTCTCTCATATGAGCCATGTAGCCAATGTATTGATTCAATGACCTCCCATGCCTGCGCTATGAAGTGGGTGCTCCCGCATTCTCTCTAGCATCCTGCAATAATCTGTTGGCTTCCCTAGTTCGCTTCCTTCTTTCCTTGGATGTCTTTGCTTGAGTGGCTGTCTCCACTCTCTACTTCTCTTCTTGTGGCTGCTACACAACTTTGTGAGGTTCTTCCTTTGGAGTCAAAAACTCTCGATCTACATGCAACTAAAGCTCTCTCTCAAGATAACCCTTCATTTCCTTTTCCTCATCGAACTTCACATATCTATGAACAACTCTCATTCTGAGAGAAGGAAGGTACACCTGATAGTTGTGGGTGTATCAGTGTACCCCACCAATATGCCCAACTTTATTGTTGTCTCTAGCTTGGAGAAGGTCTAGTATTTCTTCTGCATGAAGAAAATCCAATGCTTACGTGAGAAATCATCTACAAATAACATAATACTTGTGCTTGGCAGTGGAGGTTGTCGAGAAAGGCCCACAAACATCAGAGTGGATCCTTTCAAGGATTGCATGTGCCCTACTATCCTGATCATTGAAGGTGGATTTTGTGTACTTCCTCACACTACACCCTTTGCATGTGTTATACTACTCTAGTGCTCCTTTGGGGAGGCCTGTGGTGATCTGTTGCATGACCTTCAAATCTCCATGATGCAAATGGCTAAGTATTCTATCCCATAACTCGATGATATCTCAGCTCTGCACCTTCTTGCCTTTGTGCTCAAAGAAACACAATCTTCCACATCCAACCTGTAGAGGTTCTTCACCCAAACTTTGATCTGCGTCACTTGTCCTATGGTGATGTGTCTCATGAATGCATTTCCTTTGCTGAATATCACATCATAGCCATGATATTCCAACACAGTGATGAAAACCAAACTTTGCTTTAGACCCGGTATAAACATCACATCCTTGAGCTTGAGAGGGGAGCCCGACTCCCTTTTAAAGGTGATTGTGATGATCCCAGTCATGTTATACCTCCCATCATCTCCCATCTTGATGTCCATCTGGAGATCATTCTCCTCCAAATCACTGAAGACATATTTGTTCCCTATCATATGGAATGAGGCACCGCTCTTGAGCTACCACACAATACCCATCAATGTGCTTCCCATGCATGAAATCAAGGTAAAATCAAGTTCGAACTATGAAGCTAAGGCTTCACCCATTGCTCCTCCTGCTGTCTTCTTTCTTGCTTTCTTGTGTGGATATTTCGTGGCATAATGCTGAAATTCATGACAGTGAAAGCACTTGATTCTTGACAAGTCTTTCTTCTTTCCCCCTTGAATTGAATCTGTTTTGGATTGGTATTTCTTCCCTTTCCCTTTCTTTTCCTTTCTAGCGAAGGCACCATTCTCCTCATCCTCGACCTTGGATGAGGTCCATGTTGTTGAAAAGTGTGACTAGGCTTAGTCTTCATAACAACTTGTAATTATGAATTTATGAAATGAAGAAGACAAAAATAATAAAATATATTTTGTAATACTTGCATCATGGGTTTCATGAGCAAGGAGTTTTTATTATAGGTCAAAGAATTCTTCTTGATGTCTTCAGGGATTCGTCATCTTGTCATAAATCTATAATTCAAAGTCATAAATAGGAAGTGTTGTTACACTTGTAAAACTCCTCCAAGATAGACAAGCACAATCATCCTATGCTGGCCTCAACATGTGCAGAAAGAAGCTCCATGCGGCTCCAATCTATAATATATTAATTATAATATAATTATATAATTATATAATAATATATATATAATATATATATATATATATATATAAGATATATATAAGTGGCATGCCGACTTGATTATGGAGACATGTCAGTTCACTTATTCATGTCAGCCTAATATGGAGCCTAACCACTATATATAGTCAACTCAAATCATTCCACAGAAACAATTTTTCGAATCACTCTCTGACTTCGGATAATAGAAGGATAGTTTGGGTTGTGAGACAGAACTTCAAATAATTGATAAGAAGTTGAAGACAAAACTTCGGGTAAATTGATAAGAAGCTGGAGACAAAACTGCATATGGGTGACAAGAAGCTAGAGACAGAGTTTTGGATAGAGGCTTATGTGGGAATTCAAATCCCTCTTTAGTATACATCATAGTGGCAGTAAGGAGAAGATTGTTCGATGCTAGTGCTACTTGAAGAAAAGGTCAACATGATGTCAAGGTCAGTGCTACTCAATGCAACAAAGTGATAAAGAGAAGAACATGAGGAGGATGACTGTGTCTTGGTCTAGAAGATAGTTCTAGTCAAGTATATTTGTCAAGGTCAGTGTACTCATATAGTGAATAATCTATAAGAAGAGAGTTGTGGGTTTTCCCCTCAAGAGGAGGGGTTTTAGCCCTAGCTTGAAGCCTAATCATTGTGTCACTCTTCTTATTGTTTTGATTACTATTTGATGTACTTCACATAGATAATAAAGGACAACAATAATAGTTACACAAGTAGTAATCATGTGAGAGAATTTAAAATAATGTCTTCCCTACCCAAATTCTCAACATGGTATCAGAGCTATGGTTACAGTTAAGGGAATCTTAGTGAAAATTAAGGGTTGGCTATCTCTTGGGTGAAGGATTGAAATCACCTCAGTGACTGTTTCAATACTATATCTCTATGTTACCTCTAATTCGAATGGATTACAGTCTAGTATTCATTACAAAATCAACCAAGGTTCATATCCTCTCTATACTCGGATACCATCCTCAGTCTCGGTTCAGTGATACACAGTCCTCGACATACCTTTACAAATATAGATGTTGCAATTTAGATGGTCTACATTTTGGCTTCAGTTCGAATACTAACCACAGATTGGATAAATTTTCAGTATAACAATGACATTAGCTTAAGATCATTTGAAGAAATATCCTAGAACCTTGAACAAGAAGATGGATAAACTTTTGGTGGTACTACAGTGACAATGCTTCACTGTGTGCCATTTTCATAGTAAGTCTAGAACATGACAATATCAATACCTCAAAAAGTCATAGTAATGTGCCACACAATATTGCTCGGTGTCAAGAGTAATC
>APFE030651322.1:9746-25069 GCA_000404065.3 Pinus taeda
TCATAATGTCTTCAAAACCAATTTACGTAGATCAATAATATAGTGTTGTTTCTTCCTTTCATATAGGGTGATTCTCATTATCTCCAAGGGGCCAGTAAAATCCTCCAACAACATTTTACAAAGGAACTCAAAAAGAAAAACTAGACATTCGGGTTGTGTCCAGACAGTACAAAACATAAGATGAAATCAAATACACTATCAGACTCGTAGACCATTAGGAATCCAAAGAAGATATAGGAGCTTGTTCCTTTTCACTTTAACTAGGAGTAGCAGGCTTGACGAAATCATATTTAAGATCCCCTTCTACATGGGCTAGCCTTGTGTCAAGCTTGTCCATAGAGAAATGTTGGTTTCTCATAATTATTTTTATATCCTCTAGCAAAGAAAACACATTGTACCTTTCCACCTACTTGTCCTTCAAAACCATACCTAGAAGGGCCTTCATTTTCTAGGGTAATGTAATTGCATTAAGGTATTATTTCCTTTGACCTCTGGTATGGCCAGAGTTAGGTACCTAGCATGATACCTCCTCAAGAATATTAAAATTAGAATAAGATTGTCTTTCTATGCCCACCATGGTTTTCAAATTTTGAATTTATCGTCGAGCTTCAAGAGGAACAAATTTAAAGTGATGCAAGGTTACCCCCGCTTACACCCACAATATGCATATACAATGCATAAGCACATTATTCCCAGGTATTTTAACTCACCATCGAGTCCAAATCTTCAACCATCAATGGTTAAGGCCCCCCTTAATAACTCAACGAAACCATTCATTACAATAGCCCAGTCTTTCATTTCCTTCTATCGGTACTCAATCACCCCTTATAAACCTTAGTTTAAGCCTTACCTGTGCTTTAGGCCTTCATAGCATTTTTGCCACATATATATAATAAACCCCTCCTTAAACCATGCTTAATGCATACTTAACCACAAAACCCTCTGTCGACGCTTAACTCATTATAATGCCTTTATCATTTATAATGGTGGACTTATATATGAAAATTCACATATTCACGCTTAATCCTTTATAACTCATTTATAAAGGAAATATATGCAAAACATACCTTTCCGCCTTGGTATGGCCTACGCATAGTTCTTGAGGCTTCCCCTTTATCGCTGATCACAATCGAGTATCGGCTCCTCCTTAGGTTTTTGTTAACACTAGCTCTATCGCATCCGATATGCGATAATGCACTGCCGGATCTCAAATATTATTAACCACACCTCAATCCTTTATCGGGTCCTATATTTCCATATGCCTTATCACATTTCCTCCAAACTTCGCTTTACACAAGAAATACACAGAACACTGCTCCAAAGCTTTAAGGTCGGAACTCAAATGGAATTGATTCCGCCTCTATAAGCTTTTGGGTCTGCACTGTTCAACCATTTCCAAAGCACTGCTCCTTCCTTCTACTGATCTCCGATTAAATCAGGGTCTTAGGTCTGACTTCCGATCCAATGATCAATATTCTTCCCCATTCCAAAAGTTGCTTGACAGTCTTCCGCCATTGATCTCCTCCTACAAGATCCAATGATTTACATTGACAACATGCACGGGGTTTAACCACCCAATAAAGCATTTTCCCCTCACTCCTCCTTGCTAAGTGTCCTTCGATTAGTGGAATCAGAGCCAAACAGAAGAATACCACTTATGGTTTCTTCGCCGCTGAAATACCACCTCCATATATAAATCTGTCTTTTCACTACTTTAACTCCTACGCTCTTTCACCGAGCAATGACCGTCGATTGGACGGTCGACATCTAATTCCTCTGTTATTTCTCCTTCAAGGTTCATCGATCCTCTGCGATTGATCTGGACCGTTGATCTATAAGATCTAACAATTCCTGTGTATTGAAGCCTCACTTCTCTGTTCATCCCTTTTCACTTGGTTTTTACGTTGTTTCTTCACTTCTTCTCTGTGGTTCAGGTTCTTCAAAAGGTTCTGTGTCTTCTACTATTTCACTGCACACTCTTCCTCCTGGGCTTAACTTCACATGCTTCTTTGATCAATGTCACTTCAGATCATTTCTTGATCCTTCAAGTGGATTCAATGATCCATTACAATTCCTCTGAATCGTTCTTCTCCTCTGCGTAGTTCTTCAGAACTCTACCCACAACCTCTATTACATAACCTATGAATTCATGCATCAATCAATCATTACATACTTATTTCACACATTTACACAGTTCCCGAATGAACTTCTATATATATATATGAACAATTGATTACATGTCGAGACTCTCTGTCTCTTAGGCCTGTTGTTCGATATCAGTGGCCTCTTTCTTCACTCTACCTATAGGCTTACATTTATACCAAAAAATTTCTGTTTGAACTAATTCTGGTTCATATCCTAGATCTACAGAACTAACTCCTAAATGTCCTATATGTCCACTTCTAACTTCAATTAATTCCTAAGAACTCTCTCTAGTTCCTCGAATCATGAAACTACCTTTAGAGTTATAATTGACTTCTAACTCTCTTGTCATTATTAACCACTCATGTTCTCCTTAAATTGAGAGAATTTACAACATCCTCACAACATCTAATTAATTCTTATCCTGCTCACTCAAATCCTAAATATTACATTAATTTGTCACTTAGGAATCCAACTTCCTTAAAATACATGACCCACTATGTCTACTAAAATACAATGATTTTCTCTTGGGTTGAATGCTCCTGCATCAGACTCATTCATGATCTCCTAATCATGTGTCTTCATAGGTTCTTAGAAAACCTCCAAGGTCCCAAACTTTAGTTTATAGATGCCCAAATGCCTTGCACCTTTGGTGTTGTTGTATGTTTGTTGTATTCTATTTCATCTTCCTCTCCTTGTCAATCAGGTTCAAGTTCTGATTAACCATCCTTCCTGCTGCTATCATTTTCCTCCATATGGACTACTTCATCATTAATTGCCATAACTCTTCAATATCCATCTCTAGCATATCTTTGGGTTGATCCATATTCTACCATTCACTGTTACCTCTTTCTCTCTGCTTCAGGTTGTTGTTGTTGTCTACTAACTCTTCAAATTGTTGTTTATTTTCTTCTATTTTTTCTCTTGCTATCATTGTAGACATTGCCTCCACCCAAACTTCTTGAATATCTTTAAGGATATGTCCCTCTACAACATCTAATTTCTTCATTGAATTCTGACTCTCCAGCATTCTCTCCATCAATTGAACATTTTGTTCCATGGATTAAATACTTCCACGGAATCCTCTTCTTTCATCTTTATTTGGTTGCTCATTTGTGCCAAATTTTCTCCAGCATTTGCAACTAAACCTGCATTCACAAAACATTTGTTAAAATAAAAAACATAAGGCTTCAGTGCCTTATTTTCCTTTGGTAACAATTCAGTTTGCTGCTCTGTTTCTTTGTCCTCTGTTAGCACATCAATATGTTGTTTTTAATTCTCAAAAGAATTCATGAGACTGTCAATTAGCCTCTCCTCCACATCATCTATTTCAATGATGCCTCCCTGCTTTTGTTCACAGTAGTGAACTTCTTTTTCCTTAGCCTGCTACTGGTTAACTCTTCTTCGAAATTGTTTGATTCTTACTGCCTCCCTTTCATCCTTACCCTCTTGTTCTTTAAGAACCTCCATATCATCTTCAAACAATCAATGTCCTTCCCCAATGACATTCATTGGATCATCTCTTTGGGACAACATTTCTTCAGTCTTCATTGGAATAAGACTGCCATCTTCCTCCTCTATGACAGCTCTAACATTCTGCTGCCTACTCCAGGTGACTCTTATTTCTCCTTCTAGTTCTGAGATCTTGCCATCTCAGTCTTGATCTGTATAGATTTTAGATTCTGCTCCTTCTCTCTGAAAAACTATAAAGTTTGTTCATCCTCCTGTGATGTACCTGCAATCATCCACAATGATTAATTTTAAAATCATAAGACCTGGCAGTCTTACTCGACTCTTCAGTCATCACATTTCCTTGTTGCTTTGTATCTTCTACGTGATTCAGCTCCTCAGGCTCAACTTCATTTCCTTCCTTCACAAGGAATGGTTCTTGTCTTGTAAGAGCTCCAATTATTAATTTGTCAATGAGTTCTTTCTACTGTAACAACTTAATACTTTCCTCCTTTGAGAGGTCTTCTTCATCGTACTATGCTACTCTAGAGTACCTTTTATCCCCTAAAACACATTTCTCCTCATACTTTAGTTCAAGAGCTCTATTCTGCTTCACTTCAGAGTATTCATCTTCTGTAAGATACTCCTCCATGCTTTCGATAGCTTCACAAGAGTATATATCTTCTCCTATGCATCCTACAAGCACACCAAAACTATTAGATTCAAAAACACAAGGCTTGATGGCCTTCTACATCAACTCTTCATCTTCAGTTAACATCTCCTCATGCTATTTTGAACTATCCCAATAGTCATTGAGATATTCATTTGATCTCCATTCTATAGCTTCAGTGTAGTCTTCACTTTCTCCCAGAATTTCTCCCTATTCTAGTTCACAAATGCACTCTTCCATTTCCAACTCAACTTCCTTGAGTTTTTCCCTCACCCACTTTTCTTTCTTTTGTTGCAGCCTTCTCTACATATCATGCCACTCCACTGGCTTCTTCCTTAATACCCAACCTTGTCTTTGGTTTTCTTCTAGCTTCATTGTTAACACATCAAGTTCTTTTCTTATCTCATCCAACTCCTTGTCAATATCCTCTTGAATTAGTCTCTTGCCATCTGCTTTGGCATTCTTCTTCTCATATCTTCTATTGTGGCTTCTCTTTGAACCTCTGTGATGACTATCAGTAGTCATCTTCTTCTCCTCTTTCTTCATGAGTTCCTCACTCATCTGCAACAAGCCTCTACAACAGTTAGTCCTCCTCGTTGCAATCTTACCTCACTAAGCTCTCCTCACTCAGTCTTTTGGTAAGCATGGGTCCTCTGTCTGGAACCTCCTCTTGAGCAACACATTTTCTCCTTCTAGGCTTCTGCAATCTCTCACTCTCTCTTGAGAACACTTTATTTGTACTCTCTGTCCGACCTCTTGTTGGATTCTTCAGGTTCACTGCCACTTCTCCTTCAGAGTGTTTTCCTTACTCTGCCTTCAAGAACACATCTAGTTCTCCTCTCACAACTTCTCTTGCTATCCTTTGCTGAGATGCTTCATTTGCAACCACAATCTTTAATTTCAATTTGAAACAAAGCACACTATGTTACCTACAAGATCTATGTATGATCTTAGTCTCCCATTCTTCTGCACTTTGAATGGATTTTCCTCTATTTGGTCTCCAAGTCCTCTTTCCTTCAAAACTTGTACTAAGTAATCTTGCTCTCACTTTTCTTCAAGGAATCCTCTATTGCTGTCTACTCCAAGCCTCTGCTGGAACTGCTACAATTTGCTCTAATTACAATTCTACTCTGATACCACAAATGATGCAAGGTTACCCCCGCTTACACCCACAGTATGCATATACAATGCATAAAAACATTAGTCCTAGGTATTTTAACTCACCATCGAGTCCAAATCTTCAACCATCAATGGTTAAGGCCCCCCTTAATAACTCAATGGAACCATTCATTACAATACCCTAATCTTTCATTTCCTTCTATTGGTACTCAATCACCCCTTATAAACCTTAGTTTAAGCCTTACCCACGCTTTAGGCCTTCATAGCATTGTTGCCACATATATATAATAAACCCCACTTTAAACCATGGTTAATGTGGACTTAACCACAAAACTCTCTATCGGCACTTAACTCATTATAACCCTTTATCCTTTATAATGGTGGACTTATATATGAAACTTCATATATTTGCGCTTAATCCTTTATAAGTCATTTACAAAGGAAATATACACAAAACATACCTTTCTGCCATGGTGTGGCCTTTACAGAATTCTCGAGGTTTCCCCTTTATCACTGATCGCAATCGGGTATCAGCTCCTCTGCGAGTTTTTGTTAACACTGGCTCTATTGCATCTGATATGCAGTAATGCACTACCGGATCTCAAATATTACTAACTGCACCTCAATACTTTATCAGGTCCACCTTTTCCATATGCCTTATCGCATTTCCTCCGAACTCCTCTTTACACAAGAAATACATGGAACGCTGCTCCAAATCATAAGGCTGGAACTCAAATGGAATTGAGTCCACCTCTATAAGCTTTTGGGTCTGCGCCTTTCAACCATTTCCGAAGCACTGCTCCTTCCTTCCGTCGATCTTCGGTTAAATCAAGGCTATATATTTGGCTTCTGATCTATCGACCAAGATTCTTCCTCATTCCAAAAGTTGCTTGATGGTCCTCCGCCATTGATCATCTCCCGCAAGATCCAACGATTTACATTGGTTTTGGGTTGACAACACGCATAGAGTTTAACCGCCCGATAAAGCAGTTTCCCCTCACTCCTCCCTGATAGATGTCCTCCGATTAGTGGAATCAGAGCCAAATGAAATAATACCACTTATGGTTTCTTTGCTGTCGAAATGCCACCTCCATATATAAATCCACCTTTCCACTGTGTTAACTCCTTTTCTCTTTCACTGAGCGATGACCATCAGTCTATTGATCCGTTGATCGGATGGTTGACATCTAATTCCTCCATTATTTCTCCTTCAAGGTTCACCGATCCTCCGTGATTGATCTAGACTGGTGATCTATAATATCTAATGGTTCCTGTGTATGGAAGCCTCACTTCGCCATTTGTCCCTTTTCACTTGGTTTTTGTGTTGTTTCTTCACTTCTTCTCTGTGTTTTGGGTTCTTCAAAAGGTTTTGGGCCTTCTACTATTTCGTTGCACACTCTTCCTCCTGGGATTAACTTCACATTCTTCTTTGATCGATGTCACTTTAGATCATTTCTTGATCCTTCAAGTGGATTCAATGATCCATTACAATTCCCCCAAATCGCTTTTCTCCTCTGCATAGATCTTCAAAACTTTGCCTGCGACCTCTATTACAGAACCTACGAATTCACACATCAATCAATCATTACATACTTATTTCACACATTTACACAGTTCCCGAATGAACCTTTTTATATATATAAATATGAACAACTGATTACATGTCGAGACTCTCTGTCTCTCAGACCTACTCTTCAATATTAGTGGCCTCTTTATTCACTTTTCCTGTAGGCTTACATTTATACAAGAAAGGTTTTGTTTGAACTAATTCCGACTCAAATCCTAGATCTATTGAACTGACTCCTAAATGTCCTCTATGTCCACTTCTAACTTCAATTAATTCCTAAGAACTCTCTCTAGTTCCTCGAATCATGAAACTACCTTTAGAGTTATAATTGACTTCTAACTCTCGTCATTATTAACCACTCATGTTCTTCTTAATTCGAGAGCATTTACAACATCCTCACAAAATCTAATTAATTCTTATCCTACTCACTCATAGCCTAAATTTTACATTAATTCATCACTTAGGAATCCAACTTCCTTAAAATACATGACCCCCTATGTCTACTAAAAAATACAATGATGTTCTCTTGGGTTGAATGCTCCTACATCATAAAGTAAGCCTCAACAAAGTCCTTGGAAAAAGTATGGGCCCTTTCTTGACATTGGGAGTTTTTGCTACCACCGCCTCTCCTACTACACATACATTGCTTAGGAGGCATGGTGCACAAGAGAGGCTCTTTCTTCAAGTGTCCACATAGCCTTCCACTACAAAGAGTCTGAGGAGAACATAGGCCTGAAGAATAAATACTTACAACGCACTGATTAATAGTAACCCAATTACCCACCCCCAATCGTTTGAAACTAGTTATGGCCAAGGAGAAAACCACCCCTCCTAAGATCATTAGGGAAAAAATATCTTCCACCCTTAAGACCTAAAGTAGCTTTTGTGACAAGACACAACCACATACAAACTTAAAGAAGATGTATACCATAGTAACCCCTCTCTTTTTTGAAATAGGAAACTAGAGCTCTAGACCCTTATAAGAATAAGACCAACTTTTCTTTTAAAAACCACCTACCAGATGATAAACCAAGAATTTATAGCCAGATATATCCATTGATGCAATAACTCTAAGTGATAGACATTTTCAGGGGGAAACTAGGCATAATATTTTGGAAATACAAATCAATTGCTACCACCATGCCTATGACGTCAAGAAGGAATAAACTAAGCTTAGACTCTAGAATACTAGATCCAAAACCCAACATAATATAGATAATAGACAAACCAACATAACTTATATGCTCTCTACCAAGAAAATTAGCAAGCCAAAGAGGAATTATTAGAGAAACCTGGACCAAAGTAGCTAAGAAAGAAATTGTCGAGAGGAAGAAGAATTTAAATATTTATAATTATTTAGAACATTGTTTTTTCTTTTTTCTTTTAATTTCTAAATAGGAGCGTAAGCATTTGATGCAATAAACTATAAATCTATCAATATTCATAATGACAACAAATTTAGCTAGATGACTGAGGAGGTAGCGAAAGGTCCATAATTTGTGAATTATGATTTAGGGATTAATCATCTCCCTCATACACATCTTCCTCAAACTAACTATAGAATGTACCTCTTTGCACAACAAGTAAGCCTAATGAAAATGAGATTATTGTGTTTTATAACAATTTTAATTAAAACTAACCAATTATATATACTCAATTTTTATTTTATTTTTTATGAATATTATAATTATAGTTGACATTATATTTTTTTAAAATAATTTATGGAATAGTTTATTTTTATAAAAAAAGGTTGTCAAATCAAGGCTAGAACCTAAGAAATACACAAATGTGCCTTTCAACCCAATTATTGCGTCAAAGGTGCTCTCAACGAGTATAGGGTATTTTGTGGGCGTTAAAATAATGTAGAAGATTGTATGTCAAATTTTTAGTGTCATATATTATAACTAATTATAATAATAATAATAGTTGGAAAAAAATAACACAATCTTCCAGGTGTTGCACTAAAAATTGTCACCTTGATATTCTGCAATCTATGTGACTCCATTACCACTCATACTTTCCTCCTTTGCAAGTCTTAAGCCTCAATTCCTCATATCAAGCCTTGAAAATAAGAGAAAGCCCTCAAAAGTCTCTAAAACTCTGGTTCCACACTTTCTCTTTGCATTACCTGTAGTCCCGCACCTAATGGTCATGTCTCCTACGCACCTGACCTCTATGTCTCTGTGTTATGGGTGCAAACCCCTGTAAAAGTTAAAAAGGTGTGAGTACATTCTAAAAAATCACTTTCAATCATTTCTAGAATCTTCTAGAAGGAACCTTGAGGTGGCAAGTTCGCTCTCTTAAGGTTCATGCATCCCATACCTTAAGGAGCTAACCCCTTGATGTGAAAATATTATCCCTTTGAAGGAGGATCCTATCCCTTCATAGGTGGACCTGTAACCTCCTCCCCTGCACTATAAAAAGAAGCATTGGGCTGGTTACTGGAGAGGTAGGAAGCTAAATATTTTTGAGGTCAAATGTTGTTGGAACTTAGTCTTCTTAGATGAGTTTTTATAAGGAGAGATTACATACCTTTATGATCTCATTTGGAAGAGTACAAGGCTTGTCAAAGTAAACTAAATTCCTGTTTTAGACCCCAGGAAGAGCTTGTTCAACATCAAGGCTGAAAAGGTTGTAAGGTTCTTCTACTTCAAAGTTAATACAAATAAGTTTGTTTTTCTCAATAAGTTGTTGATTCATGGTTTATTTTATGGATTCCTTGATCACCATAATAGACATGATTTATGATATTTGCTATGCAGGTGCTATTTAATGTTTGCTTGTTGTGACTGTAGGTTCTTAAACGTAACTCTTTCAAACGATTGAAGGATGAATACTACAAACAAGCATTGGATCTAAGATAGGGTATTAACACCTTTATAGTATTTATTTATAAATCGCATATGTCTAGAGAAATATAGATTTGTTTGTCTGTTTGTTGCTAGACTATATTTTGATACTAGGGAGATCGGTCTTGTCTGCCTCCGACCAACAAATTGGCGACTCCGCTGGGGAGATGAATTTGGTTTTTGGTTTTCTTTTGTTTTGACTTGAGAAAATTGTTTTCATTTCTGTTTTTTGATTGATGTACGCTAGCTTGGGTAGTTTTTAGAATCTGGATTGCTTCTTTTTTTTTTTCGAAGTTTTTAGGGGACCGCACTTTCTCTTTACAGACAGTGTGGGCATCTCCGCATTTTTCCTTTAGTAAACAGAGCGGGACCGCACCTGTTTCTTCTGGAAGCCTACGGACCCTATAAAAAATTTTGAAAAACCTAAAATATCTTCTTCCAGTTAAGTTTAGGTTTCATTTAGGATTTTTAGTGTCTACCCAGATCTATATTTTTCCTGTCAAAAATCTCTTGTGAGTGAGTTCCGATAGTATTTTTTTTTTAGATGATTTTCTAGAAGTTTTGCATGCCTGGATTGGTTTTCACTTGGTCTCTGTAGTGACTCAAAGATCAAGAGCTTGAGAAACCTTAGATCACCCTAGTGTATTTTCGTTTTCTTAATGAGTCTAACTTAGCTGTGAAATCTATCCTTTATGAGAAATAGATTTAGTTTTCTCCTTGCAAATCTTTGAACAAACTTTGTTATAAGTTTTGAATTTCATTTTTACAAAAGAAAACATATTTGGATGTTTTTGATTGGTTTGTTATTCTGAACAAATGAATCCTTAGTTTACTGAACAACTAAGTAAAACATCCTAAAAAACAATTGAAGCTTTTTATTCAATTATATTTAAAAAAAAAATTACATCTCAAAATTAGTTTTTGTAGTTTTGAGTGTTTTTCTGGAACTTGTAGATCTCTTTTGAAGCAGATTGTTTTTTGTAGTTTCGAGTTTTGAAAAGGTAAAGGGATTTATTGTGAGCATTAATTATTAGTATCGTTTTGAGTTCTTATTGAAAAAGGCAAAAATATTTTCTTTCCATTTCCATGTTGAAAGAAAGAATTCTTTCTTAAAGAATTGCATTCTCGAACTCTTTCTTTTAGCTAGAATTTCATTGAAAGAAAAACGAATTTATTATCATTTTAGGTGCATTTTTTTTAGTGTTTTTGGAGTCGAGTCTTCACACCATCAAAGTTTCATTTCCATATCTATTGACTTAAAGGACAACCCATAAAAACAACGCTTAATTAAAATTGATCTAGTAATTTCTAGGGCTCTTATCACCAATATAGCTTAAACTAGTATCTTAGAGTGGGGAGTAATTAACTCTCCAAGATTGTAAAACAAACAAGTAGATACATCTTGCGGTAGGAAATAAATCCAATTGTAATTGATACATTCTGGGAAGCTTCTCTTAAAGGAGTCAATCACAAGATCATGTCTGAACCTTTGAGACAATCAATTATGTCTCATTAGGAAAGATAGAAGATTTGTGCGTATTATAAACAGTAAACCTTATATTAACCATTGTCGAGGAGCCTGGGGTCACTTGTTGGTAAACCTTGGATTGACCATGTCGAGGAGCCTTCAAGGGGATTGAGCTTTGTTACTCTGCCCTTGCACATAGATCAGTTCGTAGATTGTTCCCCCAATTGTATTTGTTGTTGTTGGTAACCTTAGTGTCCATAAACTTAAGATTATTTCCTAAGGTGACAGTGAAGGAAGGATCTCACTGTACCTAGAGTAGACATCGATTAGACTCACTTGGACTCCCTAGGGGGTTCTCTTCACTCGATATGGTTTTGTGAAGAAACTTGTGCCAGTCTGTTTCATTAAGCAGGTTGTCGTGATAACTGTTCCAACCGCACTTTTTGTATTAAACTTCTACGAAGTTGGATTTCACCACCAACTAGTGTTTTTAGTACGGGAAATTACTGTTTTAGTGTGGTTTGAACTCTTAGATTTTTTAGGTGTGTGATTCAGTTGTTTGTTTCTTTAGAGACTTTAGGTGCTTTTATTGAAATTTTCTTTGTTTGCATGTGATTATTTTCATCCTACACAAAGAGGTTATTATCCTTCATCGATCATGTCAAGACGGTCATCTATGTTTTCCCAATCACTGGAAACATTTTTATACAGCGGTCCTTCTGTTCCTTCGGGGTACCAGTCACTCTCTGGTACTTTTTCAAGAGCAACTCCTCGAGTGACATATTCACAACCTTTTATGGGTCCATACTCCGAAATGAATATGGCGTGGGATCCGTCTCAAACTCAACATACTATGCAATCTAACGTGTAGTTATTTAATCAACCTAGACAACCGTTGGTTTATGGTCCAACCCAGCAACCTGTCCAACATATTGTTCAAACCCCTGCATCTAGTTTAGTTCAACAGCCTGGGCCTAGTTCACCTCAAACTCCGCCTCAAACTGCTACAACTACTGCAACTTCTGTTCAATCTACCACACCTATTTCTGGAGTATTTGTAGCTCTGGTTTCAATTATCCCTACATCAGTGCAAACTCCTCAAGTCTCTATGCCACAGTCAGGACCTATAGTTCAGACTTCAGTCTAGATGCCTACAGGACAAGCTAGTCCAAGTACGATTGCTACAAGTCAACTGCAATTCACTTATCAACCATACCAGGGACAGTATCAATTCGGTCCTACTGTACAAAACCCAGTTTATAAGTATCAACCATATCCTAGCTATACTTATTAACAGCCTCAACAACCCTAGTTTTGTTTGTTTAATCCTGGTTTTCCAGGAGGTTATAATATTCCTAATGCAAATTTGATTCCAGGTTATCCTAGATATCGTCCTCCTAGAGGTTGTCTCGTTACTCAAGGTTTTCGTGACCCTAACCGTCAGTTACCATTTATTTCAACTTTGGATTTACCTAATTTGTCGCGCCTTACAAACGATCTGATTTACTATCTTCCATATTGGCCACCAATGCCTAATAAGTTTCCTAGTGATATCCCGAAATTCGAGGGTAAGTTAGGGGAAGATTCATCAAATCATGTTATGACTTATCACCTCTGGTGTGCATCTAACTCAATCTTTGATGATTCAATTTGATTGTGTCTTTTTCAAAGAACTCTTACTGGTCTTGCCACCAAATGGTACATTGAGTTACCACGAGGCTCTTTTAATAATTTCAATCAGTTAGCCACTTCTTTCTTAACTCATTTTCAGTTGCCTGTCAGATACGACAATGGCACAACACTACTAACTTCACTAAAACAATCCACGTCCACACATATTTCTGATCATATTCATGAATGGTGACGTAGAAGGCATTTAGTGAAATTTTTCATTCCAAATCAAATTTTAGAGGAATGGTTCATTAAATCATTGTTACCTAAAATCACTGAAGATGTAGCTAAGGGAGGAGTTGTCACTGAAGAGCAAGTCATTGCTCAGGCTTAGTACCTTGACCTCGCCTATACGCAATCAGGTACTTTACATGAAAAAATCCTTGATCTTCCAAAACACGGTCAAATAACTACAGCTCCTTCAGAGTCTCATGTTGCTGATGGTATGATTGGTTCAGTCAGTACTAAAAGCAAGAAAAAATATTCAAAGAATTCTTCTCCTACAATAACTTTACCTGAATCCGCGAAAGGAGATTCTTCCACTGAAGTTTCTGTGGATGTCCATGTCGTAGATTCATCTATGACCAAATCCAGTAGTAGAGAGAAAGGGAAGAACAAAAACAAACAAAATTCAAAAGATAAAAAGAATAAAAATAAATGTACTAACGAAAAACAGAAACCTCACTATCCTTGTTTCATTTGTGATGAGGATCATTTTACCAAAGAATGTCCACATCGAGCAGAGGTTTCCAAATTCATTAAAGATTCTCAAATGCCTGTTGTCTTGAAGGATCCCTTTCCTACTCAAGATAGTAAGATGGTTTCTTCTTCCTCAAATACCTCAGAAGAACCCATTATGATGATGTCTCATGTCAGGATTGCGACGCGATCGCAAGATTATGATAGTAAAAATCCTATTAATGGTAAAGAAGCAGAATCTTCTAATTCAAACACATCAACAACACCTCCTCCTAGTTCTGATCCACTACAGATCGAGAAACCCAACCCTGACTTAGTAATCAAACCACCTGCTAAAGGTATATTTCAGAAATCATCTTTCAATCCACATGCAAGAGCTACTCAAATTATAACATTGTTGAAGACTTAGTTATTTCCCCTTCAACAATGTCGTCTTTGGAAGTGCTACAATCATGCCCAGAACAACGTAAATTACTATTGTCTACTATAGGAGTTGTCGACATACAGGATTCAAACCTAATAATCTTTTATTTAAAGAATAGTACACCTCGCTTACCTCATCAAATGGCTTTCCATATTCCAGTTTTATTCAACAATAGACCTTGCTTTTGGACTATGATTGATGAAGGGGCTTCTACGTGTATTATGTCGATCCAGTGTTGGAGATTGCTTGGTTCTCCCACACTCAATCAGTCTTCAACAATTCTAAAGGCTTTTGATGGCCGAGGGTTCCATCCTTTTGGTATTTTGCAGGATTTACCTATAGGGGTTGAAGGAAAAACCATAAATCTAGATGTGGAAGTGGTTGATGCCCCTCTAGATTACAACCTTCTCCTGGGTCACAGTTGGTATTATGCTATGACTGCTATTGTTTCATCAGTCTTTCGACTTATAAAGTTTCCTCATAATGAAAAGATCGTTACGATAGACCAACTGACTTATTTCTCATCCGAACCAACCTCTACAAATAGTGTTTAGCACATCGATAAAATGACTATCCCTTACAAAGATGTTGGCGTAGGTTTGATTAAAGATTCTGGTTTACTGGGAACTTTTTCCTTCCCTCCTCCTAACGTATCGCCTTCTATTGCAAATATTCATATGATTTCATCAAATACTATTACTTTTGATGATCCTAGAATCATACCTTCTGATTCTGAGGTGGATTCATTTGATGGCACAATGCCTTTGAGTCCCTTTCAAATTGCATATAAGGTTGTACAGTCATTTTGTGATTCCTTATCAAGCTCGAGGATAGTTTTTTCCTATGTCAACCTCACTAAAAAATGAAACCGAGTGTTTTGAGCATAGTTCCTTGTCTTGTGTCAAGCTCGTTAAAAAATGAAACAAGGAGTTTCGAGGATAGTTTTTTCCTATGTCACCCTCTTTAAAAAATGAAACTGGATGTCTCGATGATAGTTTGTTCCTGTGTCAACCTCATTAAAAAATGAAACCGAGTGTTTTGAGCATAGTTCCTTGTCTTGTGTCAAGCTCGTTAAAAAATGAAACAAGGAGTTTCGAGGATAGTTTTTTCCTATGTCACCCTCTTTAAAAAATGAAACTGGATGTCTCGATGATAGTTTGTTCCTGTGTCAACCTCATTAAAAAATGAAACCGAGTGTTTTGAGCATAGTTCCTTGTCTTGTGTCAAGCTCGTTAAAAAATGAAACAAGGAGTTTCGAGGATAGT
>APFE030651328.1:0-20820 GCA_000404065.3 Pinus taeda
TTACCGCAACCCACAGTCTAGTTCAGGGGTCACTAGGCCAGTAGCTTTACCACAATCCACAGTATGGTTTAGGGATCAATAGGCCATGTGTTCTTTCTTTTGGAGATCCACCTCACTCAGCTAAAAATCCGTCAAGAAATCCAGCTCAACGAAAATATGAGAACCCCATCACACCATGGCTATCTGAAAATGGCAAGGCTAGGTTGAAAACACTGCCACACCTATAAAAACCCATGCCATGACAACAAAGAACCACATGCAATACCATGCATGCCCAATATAGCAAGGAAATCACACATGCAAATTGATACCTGCAAAGAATCCTGCTATAGGGACATGATCTTACTCTTCCTTGTTTACTCCTTCCTTCCTCTTGTCTTCTTTTCCTTTCTTGATCCGATACCAAAGTGCTCCAAGAAAACGCAAGCGTCCAATAGTGGGGGAGAGAGAGAGCTCCAAAACTGAACTGAAAAAAGGTAGCAACTGGTCCTCAAAAGCCTTTTTATTAATAAGGCCTCTTTTTTCTTTGTTTTCCATTATTTTCCTTCATTTTCCTCCTCGCATGTAATCCGTGACCTTTCACCTTCCTTTTCTCCTAATTTCCATTATTTTCATAAATAAATGTGCCAAAAATGTCATTTTTCCTTTCCAAAGCCTTTGCCAATTTCCTTAGCCATAATAAACCCATGAACACCCACACTAGGATTTTTTTCCCAACATTCAGCTTGGAATAAGTTTCCTATAAACCTTGGTTATTATTTTTGCTTTATTAACTTTTATTACATGGAGTTTTTACCCGGGTTGGTACAACGGCCCCCTGGGGGACTTTGTCCTTGGTGTTCAACCACACCTATACCTCAGCAAAACCACTAAAAAGAAAACATACTCCCATGGAGATTTATAACTTAGCTCGTTGTAGTATTTACAATGATCGCCTTGCTGATAAGTAAACCAACATGACAACATAACATCATAATAATGTGAAAAGCATACCTCTTATTGTACCTTTACAACTTAGCTCGTTGTGGCATTTACATCCACATATATATGTACATATATCAAAACATCACCCAAACATATGAAAAATCATATACCAAACATCATACCAAAACTACTTTTTCTCAACCGACAAACAATGAAGGATACATAGCCCGCCTTTGATCTGTCATCTCCCATATAGCTTCATTGTGCCCAAAGTGCTTCCAATACACTTTAAACTGCTCGATTGCTCGGTCCTGGAGCATGAGCATATTTATTTGTAATATACACTGTGGTTCGAGATAGAATTCTCCTTTTGACTCCACTTGCAATACAGACTATTGAATCACATGATCAACATATTTAACATACTTCTTAAGAAATGACACATGGAAAACATCATGGACTTTCACTGTCAGAGGTAGTGCAATTCGATATGCTACTGGTTTGATCCTCTAAATAATTTCAAAAGGTCCACAAAATTGTTGTGCCAACTTGGCACATGATCCAATCCGCAAGGAGCTCTTCTTCGGTTTGATGCGTTAGTACACATGTTCCCCAACTTGAAACTCCTTGAACATTATGTTCCGATTTGCATAGCTCTTCTTCCTATCATGTTCTCCCTTTAGATTCTTCTTGATTACATGCATTTCTTGCTCCATCTCTTCCAACATGTTCGTTCCAATCAACACCATGTTCACCGGATTGCTCTAACTGATGGGAGTATCAGAGCTTTGGTGAAGAAAAAAGAAAAATGCAGATCCATTCATAGGCACTATCTCAGGGAAGGAGACTATCATATTCAAGGAAGATGTCTAACTCTATCAAGGGGGAGATCAAGCTTGAGGGAGCATCTAACTTCAAACCCTAGAAGAACAGGATTGACCTAATCCTCGAGAATAACAAGGTGTTAGACTTGGCTAAAGGAAATGTAAATAAGCATACAAAAGAAGCCAGTGATGTCGACAAAGCGAAATTCAGGGATATAGAATTGGTGGCTATGACTCTGATGGTAGAAGGGATAAAAGACAGTCTTGTCCCATTCATAGCTAACATCGATCATGCTCATGAGATGTATGAAGCCTTGTCAAAGTTATTCACTATTAGTAACATTGGTCAAGTAACAAGTTTGAAGAATGAGCTGAGGACTAAGAAGATGACTAAAGAAGATATTGTGGAAACCTTCTTTGTGAAGATAACTAGACTCAGGGATGATCTCTTGGCCATTAACAAGATTGTATTGGAAATAGATAAGTATCGCATGTCTTTTCAGTTTTGGGCTCATTCATTCTTTTAGTTTTGATTATGTTAAATACTAATCACCATTCTTCCTCTATTGATTAGGGAAAATATCGCAAGGAGGATCTCTCAAGACAAGGTTAGTCAAGAAACAAAGGTATGCTTTGAATTCATTGATTAAAAATATTATTCATTTGATGATCTATTATTAACCTTGTTATGACTAGCAGTATTGAATCCTAGTGATTCTTGTTTGGGTAATTTGTCTCTTGATAAATATACCCACCCCACTCTAATATGATTTGGTAGAACCCTAGACAAGTTTTAGAAAACCATAACCGAAGGGTATGCTATTGTGAATGTTTAAAACCCTAAACTAACTAGGGATATTGTGAACTGCTAGTTAAAGTCTTTATTGATGATTTCATATTTGGGATTTTGGTATCATCGGGAAATCTTAACTTATTAGGATGGAATGATAAGGTCTGAAATCATGGAAACTTTGAAGTTTTGGTAATATAGGGTTTGTTATTTTTCCACATTGGAACCTAGCTCATTAGGGTCTGGTGGAATGCGCGTTCTACATTGGAACCCTTCTCATTAGGGTTTGGTGGAATGTATGAGAAAGACCCTTATATTGTGTTAGAATTGATTTACTTGGTATGTGTGTGTTTTCTGATCAAACCCTATTATAATCAATATGTTTGTGTGTCTAACTCTTATTGATATTTGTGAAGTTGGGTTTGACTATCTCATGATATGAAATGTATTTGAATGGTGATGAAATCTAGGCATATAGAGATATCTCCTTTTGGTTGAATCCCTAGCTTGGTCTATGTCATATGTATTAATGTTATTTGACATATGATATGCTTATGTATGGTTATGAATTCCTAGATATGTTTGCTAACCTAGTTTGCTAACCTAGTCATTGATGGTCATGAGTCTTAGGATTTAATGAAAGTCCTTGTCTGAGATTCTAGGAGGATGATGTCTAGAAATCTAGGGTGTTTTAGTTAAACCCTAGTGAAGTTAAAATTGTCTAGTATGTGTAATATAACAATCAGAAGTCTATTAGATGATTTTTGAAATGAAAATCTATGGTTTAGTAGTTAAATCCTAGTAGTGATATTGTCTGGTATGAAATGTAACAATCCAAGATTTATGTATATAATGGTTGTTGAGATTGGAAATCTAAGGTTTAGGAATTAAACCTTGGTCAAAGTAAAATCTCTGGAATATGATGATTTGAGATTTGCATAAGATTGTTGAATTTGTGAAAATGGAATTCTATGGTTTTGGAGTCGAACCTTAGTTGAATTAGAAATCTCTGATGAATGTTGACTATATGATACTTTGAGATTTGTGAAGAAATTGTTGAAATTTGAATTTTTTGTTGATTATGATGATTGCTCGGAAATCTAGGGTTTTCAAATAACCTTAGTAGTAGTTGGTCATGTTAGTGACTGATTGATGGTTGATTGAAAATCTAGGGCTTTAGATCTAGCCCTAGTGGAAGTTAGTCAGGTTCATGACTAAGCTGTGATTGACTTTGATTGATTCTTTTGTATGAAATATAGGATTTGTATGAATCCCTAGTGAGAAGTCTAACACATGTATTTTGAAAGGTTGTTAGACGATTTGTGGATCCATATTTGTGAATGGTTTCTAGGGGTTTTTATATGTTGTATTAAGGTATGAAATAACTTTGGAAGACATATTGAAACCCTAGATGGAATAAGTGTTGTTATGAAGTAGTCTAGGGTGTATGACAAAGTCCTTAGCAAGATGTTGAAGAGTATATGTTTCTTGTTTATAATTAATTATGGGTATCTGATATGAATAAATTTGAAATGCTTCCATGTTTTTGATATGGCTAACATCATGCTTATATAGTTTTGGTTTTACTTTCTATCGAATTTGCACATGTACACAATCTTCAAGTTGGTGAAGATGCTCGATGTGATAAGAAAGTTGTGTTGGTAAAAAATCTTCAACTTGGTGAATATGCTCGATATAAAAATCATGATGAGGTTGATGATAACTCTAATGAAATGGTTGGAGGCCATGAAAAGATTCTTCTATGTTGAAAAGAGGAATTTTATCTCCCGGAGGAAACATGAATAAAAGAGATCTCCCTAAGATTAATAGGGAGTTTGGATAAAGAGGTACTTCCTGATTGAGAGGGAGTGTCACATATGGTTCTTTGCTTCATGTTCCATGCACTAGACTTGGACTAACAGTCGTAAGTCTAAGTTAAGTCCATGAAAAAGAAAAGGAAATCGGAGAATGCATTTTGAAGTGCCATTGAAAGAAGGAAAGAAAGATCTGACTGAATAATATGTTGATGCATATGAAGTAGAGAGACAAATGTATGATTGAGGAATCTTCTGTCAAAGATTTGGTTGATAGTCCTACCATAGAAATTTGAGAAGAAACATTTGTTGCCTGGAAGACCCCAGAGGTTTGTATTTGGTTATGTACATGCAAAAGTATATTATT
Organism: Pinus taeda; assembly: GCA_000404065.3. Lineage (NCBI taxonomy): Eukaryota > Viridiplantae > Streptophyta > Pinopsida > Pinales > Pinaceae > Pinus > Pinus taeda. The sequence goes on from APFE030651328.1 coordinate 4,720, forward strand.
GATTGGGGTTGTGTTTGTACAGATGAATCTCTCGAAGGAAAGCATGTTGGTTACCAATCAGTTTGATTGGTAGAGATTAGTCATTCTTGATTTGCTGGATCAAGGGGTGTTGAATCTTTTTGAGAGAATCATTGCCTCAGAGAACATCTAGCTGACACATTGTGTTAATGTCTATAATTTGGAAAGGTGGTGTTGATCATTGACCTTTGTTTTCGATACACACCTAGATTTTTGGGTTGATGGTTAGAAAGTAAGCTTGATGGTACCTAGAGGGACTGAAAGCTTGAGTCCAGCTTAGTCCCACCTGGATAGATTTCCCTGGTCAGGAGTCTAGTCCATGGCATTGTGGTTCCTACACTACTGAGTGAATGGTTGGATAGATTGCCCTGGTCAGGAATCTAGTCCATGGCATTGTGGTGCCTAAATTGATTGACTGTTTGAATAGTTTCCTTGGTCATGAATCAAGTCCATGGCATTGCGGTGCCTAAAGTTCTTCATGGTTCATATAGTTTGAGATCTTCCATTGTATATGTAAATTATGAATACCTCCCTAGTTAAGAGGGATTGTTGGAAAAAGTAACTATGTTCAGTCTTCAATAATGTACTTGAGTCATTATGTAATCTACTTGTCAAAATAATAAAGAAAAAAATTATTATTATTATTGTTGTGGCTTATTAAAGTATGGGTTTCAGGTTTGGGTCACCATGTTTTAGGTCAAAGTCCCCATTGAGGATTTATGGGAATTATTTTAAGTCTATACAATTATTGTACATTTAAAGAGACCCTTCTTAGGATTTTGAATCATGTAAAAAGGTTAAGTATTGAGTCAAATATGAATTATGTATCCTCCACACCATGTCGGCCTAAGAGAAGATCAGGTCAGCCTAAGGACCCATTCAACCCCACAAGAAGCCAATAAAAGGAAGGACTTTGAATTAATTTGGAGCATCACTTCCCATTCTCTCTCTACTGGGAAGAAGTGTGAAAATCTATATTCTAGGAAGAAATGCGAAGTAGGAAGTTGGGAAATTCTATTGTCGGGAAGCCAAAGTGAATGCGCGTTTGGGGGAGTATAAGGAGTCAAGGAAAATCAAATTTTTGGTGGTGGTATCTCTCTATTTCATGTTATGGATTAGGAGAATGAAGTCTTCCAAGTTGGACTGTTGCCGGAAGATGTTAGCTATTGCATGTTGCTGCATAGTCAAAGTTGTTAGGAAGAGGTAAATCTTCTGGAGGCTGCCTTGGCATGGAGGGAAGGTATGGTCTTGGTCTAGGGTGAAAAGTTTCAAAGAATACTATTGAAAGGAAGAATTACTTTGACTGAATTTTCCCTTCGAAAGGGGTTTTTCTTTGGTATGTGCCTACATCTTGTGTCCATTGTTTTATGTGCTGCCGATTTTGGTAATTTCTTGATGAAGTAAAGAAAGAAGATATAAAGAATCGTAACAATAAGAAACATCACAAGTAATTATCAAGATCAAGAAAATATTTACTGCCTTTATTTTGTCCTTTGAGTTAAATCTCAACCTTTAATTTGTGACTCTTATTAAGAATATTTTAGAATATTCTATCAAGGTTAAGTCCATACCATTTACCTAATAATTATTGATAATTAAATTAAAATTATAAAAACCCGATTCCAAAATAGATATGCTTATTGACATAATAAAAAAAAAATGTCCTTAATTGATTTATTTTTAGTACTCTTTTTTAATTATGTTGATAGACATGACTATTTTGGAATACACCTTCCATGATTTTAATTTAATTATCAATACTTTTTAGTTGGATAGTAAGGATTTAACCTCCATGAAAACTTTTAAAATATTCTTAGTAGTAGTCACAATTCAAAGATTGAGCTTTATCTCCCTAATCGAGGCATGTACTAGATCCTCAGCGCAATCACCTCAATTAAATGATGGGTACCTCAAAGGACAAACCCACCACCTTCCACATGTGTGGCAACGCTGGCAGGGTTGCCTCATGCAGGAGGGGAGGTAATAAAAATGTGGTTGGTAGTAGGGGGAGCCATTCAAGGCATAGGCATATGGTTGATTGCATGCAATAGTTTGGAGGTCAGTCACTAGTCCTGGATCAAAGGAAGTTGGTGAACGATGTTAGTTGTTATGGAGAAATATTGGCACTGGTGTGCCTTCATCCTCCCTTAGCACTGGATATTTGGTGTGTAGTATGTTTCCTTTCCTTTTCATCCATGAAGAGAGTCTTCTGGATAAACTAATTGGGTTAGCCTGGTCTGAAGTCGTGGGGATTATAGGGTCTATGTCCTGTCTTGATAATGCATGCATCGGTTTGGTGGTTAAATTATGCTAATTTGACTGGGCATGCTCCTGTATCTACCATGTTTGGCATCTTATTGTCCTGAAGGGGATTAATTGTAGCCTATTACCTATCTTTTTTCTCCATGAAGAGAGTCTTATAGATAAAATAATTGGATCGGTCGAGTTTGAAGTTGTGGGGATTCGAGGGCTTGTGTTTTGTCTTGATAATGCATGTGTTAGTTCAAGGGTTAAATTATGGTAATTGGATTGGGCATGTTCCCATGCCTGTTATGTTTGGCCTCTTTGCAGTATAGAACCCATGGCTTCGTATATGTACATAGTTGACCTAGCTAGGCTCTGGGGTAGTATTGTGAAGTCTCGGGCCTATGGCTGCTTGAATTCTGGGTTGAGTCATGACGGGTGTGTGCTGGGTAAACTAGTGTGGGGGATCTATGCTGCTACTAAGACACCCTGGCTACCCAGTGGGAGCAAACCCTTGGGCCATTTCCATGTGAGTTGGTTTGTGTTAACTCAGCCCCTCAAGGATGAAGGTAAGAGTGGACATTAGGACCTTAGGGTTTTCATCGAAAGGTTGGTTTCTAATTACTAGTCTCGGTGTAAGGGGATGTAACCCTTACCTGTTTTGGGGAACAATGTTAAAATTTTTTGTGAAGAAAGGAAGGCCGACAAGACCCATGTTCTAGTTTTACGGGTGCCTGTTGGCCTCTGGAAAAGTGAGCAGGTAGGTAATAGGACTCGTAAGCTGGGTTGTTGTGGTTTTATACCACCCGCGGGTCCTCAATGAGACATTTCTTTAGGATGCAAGATGACAACCATGGCTCATGCAGTGACTCGAACCCGAAGCCCTACCCCACGAGGCCATGGCAGGAAGAACAAAGGAAAACAGGAAGAGGGATAATCCAGTGCACCTAGAGGAAAACTAAGAAGCAGAAAGCCTAATGTGAGCATCATCAATGATGTTGTGGAAGCCTACCATGAAGGCACAACTAAGGGAATTCGGTAATTGATTGAGGAATGGGAGGCGGATTCGAACCGCTAGGTAGGTTCAATGGAAATTGATGTTGATGATTGGTGGATCTTGGTGCCCAATCTTGGGCATAAACGAGGTCAAGTAATCCAGTTTAAACACACTATATTTCTTTACTGGTCTATGAAATGGATTCTTGGCAGGGCCCTGGAACAAATAGTTTTGAACATGGCCACCGCAATGCAGGCTTTCCCAAACTACAAGCAAGACTTTCAACAACTCTAGTTCCAAATGCAAAAGTAGGATGGGTGCCTCTGGCGCATAGAAAACTACCTACCTTGCATCCCCTCTTCGACAGAACTCGGGGTCTAATGAAAAAGAATCAACACCAATGGAATCCTCTTCAGTTGAGGAAGTAGATTAGTTATTATGATGTCTCTTTCTATAGTTTTTTTATGCGAATAGCTTTTATTTTTCAATGTATAGACAATTATGCTAGTAGGCAAGTAGATGGTAGGATAAGTATAGACATACAGTCATATATTTCATTGTTAGAAATACTTAAGATATATTACGTGGTTAGAAAGACTTAAGACTTATCATTTTTGGATGCCATACCATGCCGTTAGGTGGCCAATAGACTTGGTTTCGCAGAGGGAAAGTTGAGGCCACCTAACTATTTTTAAAAATAGTTGTAACTTGCTGTTAAATTAATAGAAAAAAGAGGTACTACCAAGCTTAACAAAACAAAATGAGCTTTATCTATCAAAATGTTATGCCTATATTGTTCTTTTAATTAAAAAAGAATTCATATGAACATGAGTTGTGTTTTTAGGGAATGTGGTATTAATAATCCATAGCTTGAGGCCACGGTATTGTAACGAAACCTGTTTGCATGTTACTTATCTCCATGGCAAAGTGGAATTGAATATTAATGTTTAAGGATTTTTTTATCTATTTATATATATATATATATAGATAGATAGATAGATAGATAGATAGATAGTTATCTTTTATTTTTTAAATCTTGGCAAAATGTGAGATGTATTATGAGGTAAGTGGTTTGATACCTATCAATGTTTACCTTCCATTTAATTTATATCATTTTTTTTTTCGATCAAACCCTTACAAGTACAAGTACATACATAGTTTCATTAGTTTTTCCTACCTCATTCCGATTGGATTTGTTGGCGAGGAGAGTTGGAATATAGAGCAACAAATTTACCAGTTTACATCTTATTTCTAGAGGGCTATGAAGCCATATTAACCAAAAAATTGGAAAAATAAGCAAACAACCTATAAAAGGAATTTCAAGGTGGCGGACGCGAATGATGCATGTTTACTGCAACTAGCTGACCTTACTGCTCATGATGGAAGTCTGTGTTCCAATCAGGACTCCAGTTCTTGTAGGCATTCATTTGTTCGTCGTTGGCTTCTGTGAACATTCCCCAGTTGTTCCATAATTTCATATTTAGAGAACTGAATGTTATTCAAGTATGTCACCATTTCATTGCGATCCTTGTGCCTATGATCATGAAGGATATCTAGGTTGGCCTAGATTCCTTGCAATGGAGAAACAATCGATTCCATGAGGGAGCCTATACCACACAACCGAGAGAAGGAATAGGGGTTTTTGTTATCTCTTCTCTATCCAGACTGGCTAATCATTCCTCGATGGAGGAAGAGGCTTTGCTAGCACCAACAATGGGGTGCCCATGATGTACTCCTCCTCTGTGGGGTCATCCTCTGTACCACAACATAACTACATAAAATGGTAATTCCTCGAATCGAGTAGGACTCCAGACCAACTGACCTGCCCAACCTCCACTATACAACAAAATCCTAATTCCCCACCGCAAGACACCACAACGATCGGGAGGAAAATACTAGATCCATCATCCCAGAACCAGACACCCCCAGACTCCCCAACATGACAAGGGTAAACTAACTCTAAGAGTGGATGCAGACCCCTGACAATAACACTACACATTTTGGAGAACAACACCAAGATCCTCCCAGACCACCCGGAACCAACCCAACTAATGTATCGATCTTTATGAACTATGGGGACATACTCCCAGCTGCAACCTAGAACTCGCCCTACCATGACCCCAAGACGAACAAGGGCCCCAAGACACAAGGAGAGGACATAATTGACCCTAAATCTGGAAATGAAAACCCAAGTTACTCTTCTTAGGGGCCTTAGGAACCTATTTAAAGACGGTAGCAACCTCGCTACCTCAGGACCCCTCTAACACAACAAAATAATTATGTTCTCTTAAGCCAAAGATGAACCAGACATGCTTCCTTATCTCCAGGGTGGCATCTACACCACAACTACCAAGAAGAGAATGAGACACTAACAAAAAGATCCAGCTTAGGAGGAAACACCTTACCCACACTCACAAACCCGGGTGATGCCACCAACTCTGCAAGAGGGATACCAACTAAAGGAGGGGCAGTCATGCGAAAGGAAGCCTACCACCCATCGAAGCATAAATACCAAAACCTCCTCTCCTGGGTCCCAAATGAAATTTTACGCACAATACCATTCATAGGGTAAACTTCAAAGGTTACCTCCTCACCTCCCTGGTCGTTTGAATTTCATCATAGGACTAAACTGCTACCGTAATCATCACCATAGTGCACAACTCCCCTTCTCATTTCCCTCCACAATCGAACAAAATCATTCCTAGACCAAAGAATAATAGATATCAAAACATTCTCTAGAAGCATCTTACATCATGCAGAGTGCCCACCACCTTCCCGCTTTACCAATTACATGGCGAACATATGGCTGGGGATGGGGATCTTGAAACCTCCTCTTCTAAGGTATAGTCACCCCCATCGGGGGAATTTGATTTATATAGTTTCTTTAGTCTTTAACACATAGGGGCTTGACTGACAAAGAAATACTATACCATGTGTTGTCATATTGGGGCATAAAAAATGAGGAAAAAATGCAATAATATATTGAGCATATAATAGGGGATAAAGCATTTTTATATGTTGTATAGAAATATATGCATTATAAGGTATTGTTTATAGAATACATTTGCCACGCGGAGTAAAAAAACAAGCAAGCTAGAGAAATAAAGGTTCAGGAGTATTGTGGGAGTATTGAGAGTGAGAGGTAAAAGGAAAACACTATGGTAATATTAGGTCCATAGTAGCATAATATTCAAGCCTATGGCCCTAGTATTGATATGCAATTTATGGTCATGTTAAATTCTTCAAGTAAAAGTGACACTCTCCTTTATCTTTAATTTTCAGCCTTGTACTTAAATTTTTAACATTATCATGAAATGACTCGAGATGTTTGAGAGTGGTTCCAACCTCATTGGATTTCGTATGGAGAAAGTAGATTTTGACTCAAAATCTAGTAGACTTATTAGTTTTTCAGGATATCAGGATTGGGGGAATTGCAATGTTTCCATTTGATTTTGTCATGTACTAGGTATGGAAATCATTTTTAACCAATAACACCAAACCCTCTATATACCTTGATGGTAGTGAAATTAGCTGTCGAACTCCTCTATCATGACCCTACTAAAAATGTACCCATCACTTAAACAAAATCTTGACTTGACATGCTACATTTTCTATCTTATGTTAATGCTTAAAGGGTGATATTAATGACAAAGATCCAAAGATAGGCAACAATTTTAATGATATGAGGGTATTTGTTGTAGCATGATATTTTTGGATGCTAGATGCCAACCAGAGCTTATTTGTTGATGTATTTTCGGTTCAGGGATGGATTGCACTCAATGTTACTTTGGTTATGTGCACCCTTACATCCTATATAAATGAGAACTTGTAATTTGTGGACATGCGGTTGATGAAGATTGTAACTGCGAGATGAATGATGTTATATGCTTTAATCCATGGTTTTATGTTTTTTAATCACAAGTTGATCAGTGTACATGCTTTTTTTGACATATATGCATCAATATATATATATAATACAAAATTCACTCCCAAAATCATTCTCGAAATGGGAGATTTTGAAATTGTCATTCCCCACTCGTGCTTCCAATCCCACTCCCAAGAAGCCTTTCTCTAGAACATACATGCATCACATTACTAATACCTCTATGATATATGTCTAATGCATGTGTTAATATTTTTTACCTATTGCTCAGCTAGTAATCCAACCAATAATGGGGTAGTAGAGAAGACAATAGATATGGCACCATCATCCTTTCCTTACATCAGTGATGAACATGTTGAATGAAAGAGAAGGAGACAATGATAAAAATTATTGCTTGTGTAACAACCCATGATTGAATTTCCATGTAAAAAGATATAATACCAAGGTCATGGGACATGTACTCTGAGCTAAATGTTGGGTAAAACATCCTAGTGGGTGCTCATTTGGTTTATTATGGCTAAGGGGAAATTTGCAAAGGCAATGAAAAAGGCTTTGAATATGAAAGACGCATTAATTGACATTTTATTTATGAAAATAATGGAAATAGGAGAAAAGGAAGGTGAAATGTCATAGGTTGCATGTGATAGGAAATTGAAGGAAAAATAATGGAAATTGAAGAAAATAGAGGCCTCATTAATACATATGCTTGTGAGGATCAGCTCATGGATTTTGTTAATTTAACCTTCCGTCAGTTTTAGATTGGAGCTCTCTCTCTATTATCTCTCTCTCTCTCATACTCTTGCACACTTAGAGCATTCAAAAAGGAAGGCAAAGGAAGGGCAAGAAAGAAAATGGGAAGTAAATATAAAGAAAGGAAGAGTTGGATAAAGAAGCTACGACATGATTACTTGCAGGTATCAAGTTGCATGTATGATTTACTTGCTAGTTTTTCATGATCTTACCCTTAGGTCTAGTGCATGTAAGAGTATATGCTAGTTGATTAGTGTGGTCATATGCATGTGTCAAATAGTCATGAATGATAGTAACTTGTTTTTATATGCACTGCAATAATATGTATGATGATTATGGTCATTGCAACTAAGATCTTGATGTTATATGTATTCTGCTAGTCTGGATTGGCTTGTCCAAATGGTCATGGTCATGATATTCAAGCATGAGTTGATATATTTATGATATTGTGTCGTATTAATCTAGATTGATTTGAGTAGATGTGATAACATCCCCTGACATACAATGAGGTATGAGTTAATTATGTCATCTATTTGGTTCTAACATGGTATGTTACATATTGTCTGAATGTTTGATTAATTGCATGATATGAGTATGTGTCTATAAGATTGCATGAAGGAATGATATCATATTATTATAGTTGTACTAACACAATATGTTCTTAGACAACTGATATATACTTGAGTGTAAGTGGGTGCTAATTGTAGTATTATGACTTATGGCTATGAGTTTATTATGACATGGTTTTTAGTCTTTGTAAAGGTTGATTTCAAATTTATAGACATGACGTCTTGATCTTTGGAACATGTGACTGACATGTGTGAACATATGTAGGGAAACATGCTTAGTATTAGCGTGACAAGGTAATAGTTGATTTTTTTATATGACTAATAACTGGGTGATGTGATAGTACATAATAAGACTCAATTGTAGCAAGGCAAAAGGTAAAAGAAAGAAATTGGGTGAGAATTACTTTGGCTATGTTTGGAAACCACAATTCCAAATCAATGAGTGATTTGCATGAATACAAAAATTCTTCTTAACCTTCAATTTGTTTGACATTATATGCATATGTGCTATATTCATGAACATGTATTTGGTAGGTGTCTTAGCTAGTTTCTAGTTGTAGTTGGATCCGTTAAGGGAATTGGAGTCCCTTGAGAGATGGCATGGATGTGTTCAATTACAAGGTAGCATGTTTCACATAACAAGGTAATATAACTAGTATATTGTTATGTTTAAATACACACTCACAATTGTGTGTTTATGGTTGTACAATGCAGGGATTTACATGGCAAAAGAGATTGCCATGTAATCTTGAAGAAGGATTGGGTTGAGCCTTCCCTTGGAAGCATTGGGAACCCATAGGGATTGAGTCATGGTGTTTGTTGGGAATTTTGTTCTTTTGGTCTTTTGTGATTTGTTTGTGCTTGATTTATAATTTTTTTTATGTCTAGTGTATGGCCATACCACTTTTTTTGTGTTTTCATATTGCTATTGGTTTTTCCGTGGTTTTCTTCTGGTTTGTTTCTTTTTCTTACTATTTTGTGGAATCTATGATTAAAAACAAAAGTATCTTCCCTAGGAATGGTGGACTGACCTAAAACAACAGAAAGACAAAGAGACTAATGTTATCCTTAAAGAAAATAGATAACAGGATGAAGCTTACCTGGAATCTGTCATATTCTTCATTCCTTCCTTGGCTTGAATGCTCCAATCCTAGATCTGATCACTATTATTAGACCCTGCACAGTCAGATAACACAAGCCAATGGTCCACATAATCTATGCAGTATCATCTAATCACTTTATTCAATCGATCAACATGGTATTGAAATATATGAAACCATAACATCATATATAGGAAAACAAAGAACTCTTTGCAGTAATAGAAATGTAGTGGTTTACAGCCAAAAATATGTTTTGATCTTGTAGAAGAGCTAATCCAAGTTAACTTGTCAACTGGAGTGAGGGAGTGTTGGTCAATACGAAAGAAAATTTTCCTAAAGCAAGAGAGGGAAATTTGAAAAACTTTGGATATAGCTCTATCTTGGTCTCGTATTCCCTAGAACAGATTCCTTTACTACAACCTCAACAGATTACACTTGAGCCCATTGATCTGAGGGTACCATGGATGAGGAGGTGGATAGATCATATTTCATGACATACAATTTCTTCGACGATTAGTTTCTCACCAACCTTATTTGGGTGGCTGCACAGACAATTCATTATGGTCAATGATTATCTGTACAAAGGGATGGATTTTTGCAACAACCTTGAGCTCGTTCTTCCTGAGGGTGAGCGATGAGATGTTATAGGTAACATATCATAACATGAACCAAATAGATGAAATATCTTACCTATAACATCTCATCGCTCACCCTCAGGAAGAACGAGCTCAAGATTGTTGCAAAAATCCATCCCTTTGTACAGATAATCATTGACCATAATGAATTGTCTGTGCAGCCACCCAAATAAGGTTGGTGAGAAACTGATCGTCGAAGAAATTGTATGTCATGAAATATGATCTATCCACCTCCTCATCCATGGTACCCTCAGATCAATGGGATCAAGTGTAATCTGTTGAGGTTGTAGTAATGGAATCTGTTCTAGGGAATACGAGACCAAGATAGAGCTATATCCAAAGTTTTTCAAATTTCCCTCTCTTTCTTTAGGAAAATTTTCTTTCGTATTGACCAACACTCCCTCACTCCAGTTGACAAGTTAACTTGGATTAGCTCTTCTACAAGATCAAAACATATTTTTGGCTGTAAACCACTACATTTCTATTACTGCAAAGAGTTCTTTGTTTTCCTATATATGATGTTATGGTTTCATATATTTCAATACCATGTTGATCGATTGAATAAAGTGATTAGATGATACTGCATAGATTATGTGGACCATTGGCTTGTGTTATCTGACTGTGCAGGTTCTAATAATATTGATCAGATCTAGGATTGGAGCATTCAAGCCAAGGAAGGAATGAAGAATATGACAGATTCCAGGTAAGCTTCATCCCGTTATCTATTTTCTTTAAGGATAACATTAGTCTCTTTGTCTTTCTGTTGTTTTAGGTCAGTCCACCAGTCCTAGGGAAGATACTTTTGTTTTTAATCATAGATTCCACAAAGCAGTAAGGAAAAGAAACAAACCAGAAGAAAACCACGGAAAAACCAATAGCAATATGACACCACAAAAAAAGTGGTATGGCCATACACTAGACATAAAAATTTTTATAAATCAAGCACAAACAAATCACAAAATACCAAAGGAAAAAAATTCCCAACAAACACCATGACTCAATCCCCATGGGCTCCCAATTCTTCCAAGGGAAGGCTCAACCCAGTCCTTCTTCAAGATTACATGGCAATCTCTTTTGCCATGTAATTCCCTGCATTGTACTTCCATAAACACACAATTGTCAGTGTGTATTTAAACATAACAATATACTAGTTACATTACCTTGTTATGTGAAACATGCTACCTTGTAATTGAACACATCCATGCCATCTCTCGAGGGAATCCAATTCCCTTAACGGATCCAGCTACAACTAGAAACTAGCTAAGACACCTGCCAAATACATGTTCATGAATATAGCACATATGCATATAATGTCAAACAAAATGAAGGTTAAGAAGAATTTTTGTATTCATGCAAATCACTCATTGATTTGGAATCGTGGTTTCCAAACATAGCCAAAGTAATTCTCACCCAATTTCTTTCTTTTACCTTGCTACAATTGAGTCTTATTATGTACTATCACATCACCCAGTTATTAGTCATATAAAAAAATCAACTATTACCTTGTCATGCTGATACTAAGCATGTTTCCCTACATATGTTCACACATGTCAGTCACATGTTCCAAAGATCAAGACATCATGTCTATAAATTTGAAATCAACGTTTACAAAGACTAAAAACCATGTCATAATCAACTCATAGTCATAATTCATAATACTACAATTATCACCCACTTACACTCAAGTATATATCAGTTGTCTAAGAACATATTGTGTTAGTACAACTATAATAATATGATATCATTCTTTAATGCAATCTTATAGACACATACTCATATCATGCAATTAATCAAACATTCAGACAATATGTAACATACCATGTTAGAACCAAATAGATGAAATAATTAACTCATACCTCAATGTATCTCAGGGGATGTTATCACATCTACTAAAATCAATCTAGATTAATATGACACAATATCATAAATATATCAACTCATGCCTTAATATCATGACCATGACCATTTGCACAAGCCAATCCATACTAGCATAATATATTTTGCTGCAGTAGGACAGGATGCACTATGATATCTTAATGTAGCTGTGATCCTAACAGAGGTGGAGCGCCACATGAAGGGGTTGACACACGGGATAGATGAGATCATGATCAACCAAATTCTGATGTGACTTCAACAACACAGTATTGGAGTGCCTAGCCATATTGGTTGGTTACTATGCAAGATATCTCATTCAATGGCTTGTTATCATGATCACTTTTGATTAGTCTACTTAGATATTTGCATGCTGTTTTTTATATGGTTTGTATGGCCATATGTGTCTGAGGCACAAATTTCGTAAAACTAAACTATATATATATATATCATTTGTGTTTCTGAGTTCCTATTGTACTTTCAGTGATGTGATGTGTATTGAAACTTATTTACATTTTGTTGCATCTGTCTATCTAAATCATGATTAGCAAGTGCATCTATTAATGTGTTTATATTTCTAGAAATGTGTTCATATTGTATAAAATAAAAATGTCTTTCTATAAGGTGAACCCTTAAAAACATATGCAAGATGGTAGGACTTCTAATTGAATAAACATTAGCAAGTTGTAGTACCACAAGCTATGAGTCAAGTCTAATGACTAATCAGTAGATACCATGTGAAATAGCATCAGATAGTAGCTCAACCATTGTGCTATACTCAACGATGTTGTTGGTAGAGCGAGCAATAAAAATCTCGTGTATACTTACTAACTCGCCATTTGGATGAAATATATCCCACATTGCAGAGAATAGATTATGAGTACTATGACTAGCACCATTAGGATAACCAAAATACGGTTCAAGGGATGTCAACATCTGCAAACCAAACATAAAATGGATCAACATAAACCTTAGGAAACTCTAAATAGACACACCTGCAAACACACTCAACACACCTATAGACAATATGTACATTGTTACTACACATGAAATCAAGCATATTATTTATTTAGGTACAACCCATTCCTAGGTTGCGCTAGTGGAATTCCATCAAAATCAACTAACTCATAGGCCCCTTTTTCAAGAACACACTTGACAATATATGGACCTGACCACATAGGTTGGAACTTTCCTAATCCTAACTTATCAAATTCTTGGTCATATAAAAGAACAAGGTCTCCTTTTGAGAAGACACAAAGCTTGACACCTTTATTGTATTACGCCTTGATATGTCTTTTATAAGATTGATTAGCTATAGTGGCATCATGTCGTGTCTCATCTAATAGGGTCAAATGTAAAATACATTCCTCTTCTACAAAAGTGGCAAGAAGAAGTTCAACAACTAGTTTCAGCGACAAAATCTCACATTCGATTGGTATAATTGCTTCCAAAACATAAAACCACTGAAAGGGTGTAAATTTGGTAGCATTCCTTAGTAAAGTTCGGTATGCCCACAAGGAAGAATAAAGGAGAACCTACCATACGTTGAAGCATAGTTTTGAGAACTTCATTGATAGCCTCAACCTATCCATTAGCTTGAGGATAGTAGGGAGTGGAAATTTCATGGGAAAGTATCAGCTTAGCAATTTGCTAAGTTATCATATGATTCTAGAAACGTTTTTGTGATCCATAACAATGGCTTGTGGAACACCAAACTATGTGATGACATGAATGAAAAAGAAATATGCAATTGTTTTGCGAGTGTTGTTAAATGTAGGCATCACTTTGGTCCATTTAGTAAAATAATCTATTGCGACGATGATATAACCATTCCCCTTATCCGAGTGAGGATTACATGTCATCAAGTTGACACCCCATTTTACAAAAGTTTTGATGGAGATAACTGGATGGAATGGAGCAAGTGGAGCATGGGTCTTACAATCATAAATTTGGCATGCATGACACTTCTGAAGAGCAAGAATACAGTCTCAAAAAATGGTAGGCCAAAAGTAACCAACACGTAAGATCTTCTGCATGGTATCATAACTAGATAAATGATCGTCACATGCCCCAAAGTGGCATTCATTAAGGACTTTCTTGGCCTCCTAATGTGTGAGTCACCTTTGTAAAATTGTATTAATACCGTGTCAATAAAGAGTGTCACCAATGATGATGTAATTCTTGTCTTGGTATCGAATACATCGCTACTTGGAGAGAGAGGTATCAAACCAAAAATTCTGGGTCTAGAGATAAATTAGAATGTCTCCATACCACGGGTTGGATGAAGAAATCAGAAACAACGACTTGTTAGGGATAGAATCATCAAATGTCAATTTAGAATCAGGGTAAGGAAATTAACACATAAGCTCAATGAAAACCAAGGATTTATTGACTTGGATTTGATGAACTCTAGGTCAAACTCTTGAAGGATGACGATCCATTTAGAGTATTTCCCCCCTAGAAATTGACATGAGAAAACGCATGTCATAGGGCTGTAATCTGAAAAAATCGTAGTTTTACGGAGCAAGATGTAATGGAAGAACCTTTGAATGAATTGAATGGTCACCAAATCCAACTTTTCTACATGGGTATACCTGACCTTGGTATCATTGAGATTCCAAATCAAATAATATATGGGATGTTTTGTCCCTACATCATCTTCTTGGACCAATAATATTGCTATAGTAGAAATGACAATAGTGAGATACAAGAAATAGTCGTGTTGGTAATCAGGGGGCTATAAGAGAGATTCCCGAATCAGTACATCTTTTAGGGAATCAAACGATTTCTCAGTTGTGTTATCCCAATGGAAGGGAACCCCTTTCTTAAGTAGGCGAGTGAATCCTTTGGTCAACTCAACGTAATTAGGGATGAACCTTCGCAGGAATGTAGCTTTCCCTTGAAGTCATTGAAGCTGAATGAGTGAAGAAGGTGTAGGAAGGTTAATGATTGCCTGTAATTTCATAGGATCAATACAAATTCCAGTTTTTGAAATAAAAAAAACCATGAATTCAACCAAAACTAACACAGAAAAAAAATTTCTATGGATTCAGTAGAATATTATAGTGTCTACACCATAAGAAAATGGCCCTAAGATGCATCGAGTGATCAAACTGATAGTTGGAATGAGAAGGAAGATTGTCCAAATAAGGTTGCACGATGTGTTTAATATCATGAAAATTTTAATCCATTTCCCATTGAAATGTGACCCCAACATTATTAAGGCCAAATGGGAGTTTCCAGTAAGAAAATATACCCAAGTGACGGATAAATGTAGTCTTAGGTTGATCCATAGGGAGAATGTTGATTTAATTATATCCAAATAAATCATCCATGAACGAATAGATTTCATAACTGGCACAATCATCAACAATCTAGTCGATGAATGGGGTCGGGTAATTGTCCTTTAGACATGCATGATTCACATCCCTATAATCGATGCATACACAAATTTTCCATTTTTTCTTCATGATAGGGAAAATATTTGATACCCAATCGGTCCGAGGAATGAGGTAGATGAAATAAATACAAAGGAGTTTTTCAACTTCACTCTTTATCGCAACAACCTTCTTTGGATGGATTGGATGGAGGCAATGTCAGATTGGTTTAGCATCAAGATACGTTTTAATCTCATACACTACTATATTTGGGTCGATACCTAGAATTTTCTCATAGGTCCAAGCAAATACATCACAAAACCCCTGAAATAGGGCTCTATAGGTCTCAATCTCACATGGGGAGCAAGACACACCATTGTGTATATTTTCAACAATACTCGGTTTAACAAATATATTTAGAGGTATCGTCTCTTTGTCATTTGAGAGATTATTCTCAGAATCAAATTCATGGATAGAAACATAATTCGTAAAAGACTCGATGACATTAAGTAGATACACATCATTGAATTTATCCTCAATGGAATCTGGTAAGGGGGAATGATAGTGATGACCATCCCATAGTGCATCAGATGACATCATGATCTCCATGATGCTTTCATTAGTAGAGAATACATGAGAGAATGGATCAGAAGAGG
>APFE030651330.1:2889-30835 GCA_000404065.3 Pinus taeda
ATTCAAAGACCAAGCACATACCGATCAAGTATCACTTTCTCCGGGAACAAGTGTTGGAACAAAAGGTCAAATTGGAGTATGTTCCTTCTAAGGAACAAGTAGCTGATATACTCAGCAAACCACTGCCCAGGGAAACTTTTGAATATCTCAGACAGAAGCTGGGAGTAGTTGATGAATCATCTTGCTGTTAAATCTTGTCTGGTTCAGAGAAAAATGGGTGTACGCATGTTGGATGAGGAGGATCCACGTACATACACTGGTTTGTGCAGAGAAAGTCGCATATATGGATGCTTGATGGATATCAGAAGAAGCAGGCTCTGGTTGAAGATATTCTGATGTGGATATGACAGAGACCATCCGGCACAGGTTCAGGGGGAGCAGATAATATTCTAATAATGCATTGTTGGCATTATCTTAGAAGCTTTTGGTTCTGGTTTCAAGTGGAACAGAGGCAGAGGGAGAACAAAAGGAAATCTTGGTTGCTGATCTGAATGGTGATTGACAGTTGCTGCTGCTATTAGTTGTTGGTGACTTTCATAAGTCATATATTTCATCTCTATGTCATGTATCTCTTTCTTATATGGTGTCAAGGTCATGTAACGGCCTTTATTGGTTTCCCCACTATGCCTGGGATGAAGATGTAATGTAAATTTCTGATGTATTCCCACTTGGTTGGGTAGATGATCCCCACTTGGTTGGGTGATGGATGTATCTATTGAGTCTTTTGGTAATAGGTAGGTCTTGTATGATGTATAAGTCTTGGTTCTTCTTGAAGAACATCTTTTTGTAGATCTTGCCTACAGCCAGGGGGAGCATGTACTCAGGGGGAGCACAACCCTTTGCCCTTGATGACAAAGGGGGAGGATGATCTTGAGGATCTTGGTGTTGCCATCAAGTCCAAAGGGGGAGATTGTTGGCATTATGGCACAGGTTTCTTGCTATGGCACAGGTGTTGTCCTTGATGGCAACTATCTTTGATCACAGATCTCAGTTCAGGCTCTCAGAAAGAATAAAAAGACATATACGCAGGTTCATCGAAATGAAGACGCGTATACATGCGGGTTATACGTTGAAAAAGCGCGTATATCTTGGGGATCATACTTTTGGTCCATGGTATTTAGTCCTTGGGATTTGAACCTATGTTTTGGACCATGGCGTCTCGTCAGATGTGTTGATCCCTAGTTTTGGGTTCATGGTATTGAAATGTTATAATTTTGGACCATGGCATTGAGGAAGGCCTAAGACTATAAAAGAGGAAGGAGATCATGTGGCAAAGGATCATCTGCATTATTATTGAATATCTGATAATGTGCCAGAGCTGGTATATTGGTAACTGGGTTGTGTTGCAGATCTGGATCTGAATGAAGGAGGAACCTTAGCGCAAAAGAAGGATAAGTTCTATTCATGGGTCATAATCTTTAAGCTTGAATGATAGTATCTTTGTATGATTTTGATCTGCTAGATGTGGCGCTTGCTTGATCTATAAGTCTGATAATCTGGGTTAATTAGTGATTGAATATCTGAAAGAGTGAATTATCCTTTATAGATCTGTACGCAGGTTCAGTGAAGAGAAGCCGCGTATACACGCAGGTTAAGAGAAGCAAAGAAGCGTATACACAGGTTACTCCATACGCAGAAGCGTATGCACATAGGTTTCAGGCTGTTAAAGTAGCGTATACACTTTGAATTGTGATCTTGCTGCTTCTGTTTATTACTGGTGTGTTCTGGGTTCAGTTTTCTGGTGTATTGTTTCTGGTACTGTGTTTTGGGTACAGCTGTCAGAGAAGTATCTACTTGATTTAGATCTAATTGGTGAAAAGGAGATTGTTGATGGAGAAATTCTTGATGATTGATTGATGTTCATGGATCCAGTTTGAAAATTTATGAAACGTGGTCCCTAGAAGAAAGAGAAGGTTGTAGCCTTCTGTAGGCCAGCACCTACGTACTAGTATCTTAGCTAGTACAAGAGCTAAAGGGGTTGTAGCTCCCTTCCAGGAGAGACTGGAAAACGAGAGAGAGTTGTAGCTCTCTGTAGGTTGCATCCTGCGTACTGGCAAAGGACTGCACCAGTACATTGTAAACATAAAGTTTCTAATTAAAGAAAGATAGAGACGAATTGCAGCAGGTGGTTTTCACCCACATTGGGTTTCCACCTTATATCTTGTGTTCTTGTGTGTGATTGTCTTTCTACTTTGTTTTACTGTCTCTGGTTACTGGTTATTTGATTCTGCATCTCAGATTAACAATCATCATCAGAAAGATAAAGTGAATTAAAAGGTTGCTTTGTATACGCGGGTTTCCTTCTTAATAGATTCGTATATACGCTGGTTTAACTAACTGAAGTAGCGTATACAATTTGTTTTTGAAAAAGAAATATTTGACTTAATAATACTGATTCACCCCCCCTCTCAGTATTATTTCCAACATAGACAAGTGACATTCAACTACTGTAAATAAGAGATAAAGAACTTTATGTCAAATAGAAAATTGTAGTAAATATAGTCAAAACCTAGGTATGTTTTACTCATTAATAATGTATGTAAACTCAATTACTCTAAATAAGAAATAAAGAACCTTTATGTCAAATAGAAAATTGTAGTAAACATAGTCAAAACTTGGGTATCTTTTACTCATCAATAATACAAACACTTGATGAAGTTACCATCGAATTTTCCAACATGGCAATAGTGAAACTACAAATATAAACCTGGGTATTTTTTACTCATTAATAGTACAAACTGGGTATGTTTTACTCATTAATAGTACAAACACTTCATGAAGTTACCGTGGAATTTTCCAACATGGCAATAGTGAAACTACAAATATAATAGTGTGCCTAAATGTTTCCGTAAATATTGGCAAAAACTTTGAACCCAGGGATACAAAGGCATTCATTTAGGTGTGGAACCAGTAAATGCAGTAAAAACAAGAACTATGAAAAAACGAGATTACAAATCTGTCTAAATACATTAGGAGATGCGGAAAAGAAAATCAAGAAGGAAATAAGCAGAAACGACCTGCCTTTCTATAACAACTATTTTCTTTTCAAAATATTATATATACAATATCAAACCCTTATCATGTAACTAGGGATGGAATTTCCATCTTATCATACACAGTGGAAGAATAACCATTTCTAAACAAATGATTTAGCATACAGACCTCTAGAAGAAAATGCCAAACAAAATAAGGAGGGCATATATATTAACTCAAAGAGTGCTCAGAGCATAAGTCATAAATCATATAGTAAATGATATCGCTGCCCATTTCCTCACAATACCAAAGTAGGTTTTTCTTCCAAAATATCTAATAAACCAAATATGACCTATTACTCAGGTCTTACAGCCCTACATGAGCCAAATATCATCCGCCTATTAAAGGTCGGAATTAATTTAATACAAAATGCAATAGAAACTTAAAACATTTCAGTTTAAGCCACCCTTGGAAATTGAGGGCGTCGGCAAGAGAAAACCCTCTCTATAAACCCTAAGCTATAAATTTATGTACCCAGAAGGGAACTGAGCATTTGGCTCTGCGCGCAGACGAACTGAGCTTTAGCTAACTCCTCGAGAGCCATCAGTTTACCTGCAAGGAACCTCCACCAAGTGGGAGGAGTGACAGAGCATTATAATTCGAATCAATAATCATAAATTAGGTAGATGAAACTGAAAGAACTGTATAAGGAAAAAGCAAAAGGAATTTCCATAAATTACCTGAACCGGGCTGAATATAAAACCCTCCTTCACGCCTTTTGCCAAATAACAAAGACCGAGAACTCGTGGTAACTTTTGAAGGAGAAATAATAATTTAGCAGAACATTCATGATGGCAACTGGCAAGAATAAACACAACTACATGTTAATTTCAAGCATAAGACAGAGGAGTCACCTATGCCTCGAAGACTCCATATAGATCAGACAGAAACCCCCTCCATAGAAGAACAATGAAAATGAAACAAAGACTATACCGGAGGCATAGAAATTTGGAACCGCTCCCACCGTCTGTTCACTACAACAGCCATAGATCACAAAAGCAAGGCGAATCCCAATGTCTGCGACAGAATAGACCCGCATTAAAGTTTTCCAATGAGCCACCTCACCACCTAGGCCATCACATAAGCTGAGCGTTAATACAACTATAAGGAGGCCTAGTGGTGGCATAAATGAACAAAGGTTGAACTACATATAGTCATAGTTAAATAAAAAAGTCCCGCCTTTAGGCCGGATAACCTTGTGAGCAAAAAGGTCTATCTCACATCAATGATAATGGGCCTATAATGTTTAAAATTATAACCTTCCATTATTGTGAAATATCATAAAGCCTTAGCTGGTAGATATTTCTAGACATGTCAAATCAAATAGGACTGAACCTTTTCACATATAAATAATTTCAAATATTGTAATATGCAGATCTCGTTGGAAATCATAACATGTATGATAACACTAATATTTACTCGGTGAAAATATTAAGTAGGAAAAGCATATAGTAATTTTTTATTTTTTTACTTTGATCTTGTTTAACTTTTGGATGTGTTACATGTGGTATCATAGTGCTCAGGTTTCCAAACTGAGACCTTTGGAATAAAGAAATAACAAACTCGGCGATGTGCACGTAGGAAATAGGGAGCAATCAGCATGAGGAGAACTGGGAACCTACCTCTCGGGTCTGTAATGGGAACATGACAAACATCATTTCAGGAAGGCAATCTCGAGGTTTGGGTGCAGCTAGGTGATGAGCCGCAAAATCCCAATATAGATATCTGGGTGACTGTACAAGAATTGAAAGGTGAGATGGCCCGACTCCGGGCAGAGAACAAAAGATTAATGCAGGAGCAGGAAAAGATCTTGAAAAGTCTATCAGATAAAAAAAATCATCGGCCACTAGTCCCCAACCCTTAACACGACAATATGACAGGGGAACAAGAATTTCACACTGAGAATGTTGAAATAGAAGGTGGTGAAGAAAATCATGAAGAAGAATCAGACAATGTGTCCGATCATAAGACTTAAAAAAGGCAGAAAATGGAACTTCAAGGGGAGTTTCTAAAAATTAAGCCTCCTCTCTTCGATGGTGAACAAGAAGAGGTGATGTAAGCATGGGTCATTAATATGAACAAGTATTTGCAGTTGTACGAGTATGATCATAATCTGAAGGCCCGACTAGCCATTTTCCAGCTACAAGGGAAAGCCACATTGTGGTGAGAGGAAGTAAAAACATTGTGCAGAGTTAATGAACAAAACATAACATGGGGAAAATTTCAGAGATATTTTAAAGAAAAATATCTAACAAAAAGATTTTATGATGAAAAGTCAAAATAATTCCATGATCTCCGACTCGGCCAAATGACCATGGACGAGTTCATAAAATATTTTACATCATTATTGTGATATGTCCCATATATTCGTGAAGAAAAAGAAAAGGTGCAACGGTTTATCAACAACTTTCCATTGTTCATGAAAGAATGACTGGAGTTTGACAACCCAAAAGCCATGGACGAAGTTATTTGTAAAGCACGGATCTGCTACTAGCAAAATAAACCAAAGAGAGATATGAGCAAGAGGTGCACTGACAAAAATGGAATTAAATTTGTTCCCAGCCACAAGGGGAATAAGGGCATGGGCAACAATGGATCATACAAAGGTCAAATAAACTGAAATATGAATAAGAATCAGCTCAAATTTAAAGTACTAGGCAAAACCAAAACTGTAATGACCTCACAGATTATCCTACGTGTAATTAATTTGTTTTTTAACACAAATATATTCTACCCGCCCATGCATGCATTCGGAACACAACATTTCCAACGTTAATATTATTTTCATGCAAGTTCAATAGTAGGATTGGCTTCGAATAAAAATCTTTAGTCATTTATGTGTGCATTGGAAAATATTCCACAGAGGACAGAGAGTTATCTGTCAGATTTTAATGTTGTTAACGCTGCTCCTTACACCTGGCTCTGGCATTAACTCCCACCGGCTCGATCACGTGATGAGGGTGTGGTCATTGCACCTTCTACTGTTGTGCCCTTGGGCTCCTCCCCAGATCGACGGTGTCGAGCCATGGAAGCCCATCCGAGGTGAGGCTTGCTCAATACACCACATCAGTTAGTTGTGCCATTGAGGTATGCCAAGGCATTATTCCCGGCCTTGCTACAACTTCCCTCTCTAACCTGGTGCTGAACACTCACAGAACTTTGTTGGGATGACGAATGGCTATGGCCCTGAAGCGTAGCCAGGCTCCAGATTAGCTTGGACCAGTTCATTTCTAAAAGGTGGTTGCCTTGAGGTAAAAGTTTCACTATGCTATCTGTCTAGAAGTGTTTTTTTTTCTTTGAATCCTGTTCGACCGAGTTCCTAACATGCCTCGGCTTGTCTCTGTTTTCTATGGACGAGGGTTTCCATTCTTCTCCAGCAAGTCATGCAAGAGCACAGGAGTATCTGCCCAGCTTTCGGGTCTCCTCCGTTCAGAGCTCGACTAACCGGTATGTATTCATGGTTTCCCGCAATTTTCTTTATTTCCTGATCGTCCTACTGCAAGTAGTGAAGGGCTTCATGGTGTTATCACTCAGGTTGTTCCCTGCTTCCTAAAGGGAATACGGCCGAGGTAACCACTGACCAATCTTTTAGCTACAGGTCCTAGCCTACCTGCAACCAGAGAGGGCTCTCTCTTTATAGTTTAGCTTTGTTGATGAATGTTTTTAGGCTAGTTATGGTGTACTGTTTTGTTTGAATTTGGTGGGTTGGTGAATTCAGATAGAACTGAGATACAGATCATAGGATAGTTTGTTCCATTGGGCAATGGAGTTGAGGTATTTGTGCTATTGAAAGTGGATTTATGAAGACAGAGTGTTGCTGCAGAGCAAGTTAGTCATATGTGAAACAATTTACCAGATTTTTTGATGAAATTATGGAATTAGTGAGTGAAAGACAATTAAGAATCTTTCACTATGCTAAATAAAGAAACATGAAGGTATTGCTTAAGAGCAGTTAAGAATTCTTAAACAATATTCACCATGACAGGATTAGTTCGGACATGAGCAATTAAGAATTCATATCTATGGCTAATCCAGAAGAAAACATATTTAGAAATAGAGATTGAGCATAGGGTGTTTAAAACAAATCCTAGGCTATTCTTTTTCTCTATTTGCTAAGATTATGAAAACATGAGAATTATGGAATACACGTAAAATACATACACAGTTGAGAGAAACTTATTGCTTCAGCAAATGACACAGGAATTCTGCAACTAAACAGAGCTATTCATATCCATCTTCAGACAGCATAAGAACTAGAAATATCCATCAGCAATTTGTATTATCAAAAAAATGTCTCCAAAATACAATATAGCTCTTCAGAAAGAATTACACTACAACCGACCCTCAATACATTATCTGAGGGGATATATATACAAAAATATGGTACAAAATATCTCAGTAGAGAGTTATTGTGCAATAAATTGCACCACCAACTCTCTTACAAAAAGTAAATGAAAACATAAATATAGCATTTAATGCTGAGATAGCTGCTATCTTTCTGTCAGACAGCTTTTTACTTTATGGCTCTGGAAAGTAGGCTGTAGCTGTGCCTTTAACTCTGCGCTAATTGAGCCTGCGGTCTGGGTGCATTGGTGAGTCACTTGTATGGATGCTTGCTGTACCTGTGTGTTGATATGCCTGCTGACCTACCTGCTGACCTGTACCGTGACTTGAAAACTTTGATTTTTCTCAAAAAAGGCAAAAAGCAAAGTGGAATTATCTGGGCAAAATCTCCAGCATTTCTTGCCACCAATCAGCTGGAGGTAGCTGATGCCTCCTCATTTTCACTAGTGTTTCATCTGCCTCTATATGTTTGTAAAAGTTTGGAGGGACTTCAAATAGATGATTTATTTCATGTTCAATAAAGAACAGATTTTCTAGCTTGTCATAGAGAGACTGCCCAGAGGGAGGGCCTGCTTCTTCTGTGGAGCTGCTGGATGCTGTTATCTGATTTTCAACATAATTGTTGATCCTTGTCATATACTGATTATATGACAGCAGCTGTCCTGTGCCAGTCACTAGGCTCGGCAGTCCTTTGTCCTGTAGTATAGTCATTTTTGCTCTAAATTCATCAATCTCGGCTTTCATCTCCTAACATTTCCTCTCCAGAGTTTGAGTAAAATTCCTCAAGGTTAGTACCTTTTTGGCTGTCAAGATTGTATCTGTTCTGCTGCTTATTTCTAGAGCTGCCAGTTCCTCTCTAGTTCGGTTATTGAGGAAGTGTATCATTCTGGTGGCCTGCTCGGGCATTATTCCCAGGGCTGTCCTGGCTCTCTATATTTCTACATGAGCCACATCTATCAGCTCAACCTACTCAAAAATTGCTTGAATGGACCTCCATTGGTCCTGTATAGATTGGCCAATTTTGGCCCAAATAATCTTCTTTATTTCGGCTAGGGTTTTCCCTAGCAGCAACTCTTTTTCCAGAGTTTTCACTTTGGCCTCTAGGGCCTTTATTTCTCTTTGTTTTTCTGCTACTGTCATTTTTGATTTATCATAACTGGTCTCCAGCTTGGCCAGTCTATCCTTAGCATCATTTATTTCAGTGACCTGAATCTCAAGCTCTTTGACAGCTTTCATCAACTCCTCCATGCTCATGCTGGATTCTGCTGCTGCTATAGCTTTTGATGTTGCTCCTATTGCTGATGTAGCTGTGGTAGGTGCTGGAATAGCAGGAGGGGCTGCTGCTGCTTGTGTGGGAGGGGCAAGTCTAAGATTTGTTGATGTTTGAGGGGGCTGGGAGGCTGACTCCCCTTGCTTGTCCTGCAGTGCTTTCTCTAATTCTGCCTCCATTTGTAATATTCTTTAGTTCATTACCAGGAGCAGCTCCATAGCATCATCTACTTGCTTTTCTTGTGCAAGTTCTGCTGTTTGAGGGTGAATGGCAGGAGGCAATTTTGCCTGCCCTCTTAGTGCAGCAATATCATCCTCTCTCTTCTTCATAAGGGCTCTAACACCCTTTGGGTCCTTTGGGTCATGTCCCAAATCAACTATTATGTCCTCCAGAGTCTTTATTCTATTGTCCTTTGCAGAGGAAGACAACCTTTCAAAATCAAGCTGCTTGTTTGTGTTCTTCAGGGCTTCCTTTAGCTGATGGGCCAGCATTGCCCTGTCAGCAAGTGTTGCATACACCATTTCCCCAGTCTGTTTGTGCAGCTCAATCTGATCCATGGGGTGTATGTCTTTGGAAAAGACCTCCAAGTTTGTTCTGTAGTAATCTGTTGGAGTCTTTGGATGTGGGACTTTAGGCTTCAGATGGGTGAAGATCATTTTCTCTTCCTTCAGGTCATAGGCAGCCATCAATCTTTGCTTTTTAGCTGGAGTTGTCATCAGGAATTTCTCATAGAGCTACACTCTTATCAATTCATTATGTGCCTTGATCTCTATGAAGCCTTCTTTGACTGCAGCTAGTTTCTTGCCCTGTTGTCTTGAGGAGGACACCTCTGTGGTATGTTTTTGGGCCTGTTCTAGCTGAAATGAGCTAGTGGCAGCCTGCTGGCTTGTTTGCCTTTCTCTGCTGTCGCTTTCTGCCCGTTCTTCACTTATGTCTCCTTCTTCTGTTTCAGGGTCTATTCTCGGCCTCTTGGCCTCTGGTTGCTGTGATGACCCTGTTGGAGGTGTGACCTCCTCTCTGTCTCTCTCTTTTCCTCTCTCATCATTGAGAGGAGTTTGCAAAACTGGAATTTGGGTTTGTTCAGTTTGCTGTGGAGGGGCTTGCTCTGATTGCTGATCCTTTGATGTGCTGGCCTGCCTTGTCTGTACCTGTTGCTGTTCATCCATCTTCACCTTACCCTTTGCTATAGTTGTTGTTGCTGGAGCTTGCTGGGTGTCCTGTATAGCTGGAGCAGTAGAAGTGCCTTCTCCTGCTTGGACTGGTTGTTTGAACAAGACCTGTTGACAAGAATCCAAGTCAAGAGTTTTTTCAAAGTCCTTTACAGTCTGCTCCATTTTTTCTTCCTGAGTCAATTCCTCTAATATTGATTCAGGTACCCATTCATCTTGATTGGAAAAGTGTTTTATTTGTGGGATTGGGCAATGCTTATAGGCTAGCAGCCTATATTTGACCCTCCTAGAACTGATGAAACCTTCAGGGTCATAAGGGACCCACCAGAAGCTTCGTTTGAGTTTGAGTTGTTGCCCTAGTATTTTATCAGCTTCTTGCCAAAAATCTTTCTTGTTCATGACAAATGGGCCTAGGTGGTCTCTGAACTTTAGGTTGGCTTTCTTCTTGGCACTGTGGAAGTGTGTCAGATCAGAGTTTATAAGTTGTCTGTAGTATTCCAGGGAAAATAGCCTCATAGGCACATATTTTGGGAGCCTGTAGGGATAGAGCTCACAACCATAGATTCTGATGACTGTGTGATTTTGGTACAAGTACCAATCACCTATCTTCTAACTCCTGGATAGCTGCAAGATTTTCTGCATATCTTTGGACAATCTGATAGGAGGGGTCCTCTTTAAGAGGCATGTGACTGGATACACAAACTGGTCAATAAATTCACAGTATGAGGAGGGAGAGTTCTGGACTTGGTGGAAGACTGAAGACCAGAAGATGACAGACCTCCTTTCTCCCTGTGAGTCTAGCTTCTTGATTGGGCACTGGAAGCAATCTGTCTGATAGTACAAGAATAGGTGATAGATGTATGAGGAATACTTGAATATAGCCTCCCTCTTCAGTCTTGACAGTTGATCATGTATCTTATTGGCAATATATTTGGCATAATTGTACTTCATAGCAGGGGGCTTCACAAGGCTATATGCAGAGAGCATGACCAGCACAGTTAGATCAACATGCTTATTTGTAGTGAACCCCAGCACAGAGGTTAGCATATCTACCAACAGCTTGCCAACCTCATTGAAATCTGCATAAGAAAAAGGAGGTGGCCCAGAAGGTTGGCAGTCTGCCTTCATGAATTTCCTGGCTATTGCAGCAATGTCTGTGCTAGAGAGCTTGGAGCCCTCATCTAGAAAGTAGTTCATGGAGAAGGGGTATAGTAGTTGGGTCTGCTTGTAGCTCAGCATTTGGTTGATGGAATCTGGTGTTATATAAAAGAGGATGCTCCCAGATGGAGACTTCACAACTCTGAGTTTCTGGTCATAATTTTCTGCACAGAGGTGGATGACTTCAGAGAAAATGTTCACAGAAGGCAGGAAGTAGGTGGGCAGATTGGATTCCCAGATGCCATACAGGTCACTGTTGTCCAAGTGACTGTTTCTTAGCTGGCAATATGTTTGTAAGTGATTCCTCTCTACCACAAAGTCTGTAATGAGGGCATCACTGTCCACTAGTGGCATAGCTTCTAGTTCTTTGTTAGGTGGATTTATAGGAGCTACATCTAGAGCAGCTGGAGTGGCCATTGTCTGGTTTTAGCTGGATGTTTTACTGGATTTTCAAGCTTGATACAAATGCTGAGGAATGCTTGCTAATCTCTGTTTTGTAGTGAGCAGCTTGGCAGTGTAAGGAGGCTTTTACAGGCTTAATGAACTGTGGGGCACTCTGTTTTGAAGAACTAAAGTGTGCTGAGCTAATTAGCTGGTTACTTGCAGGGAATTTCTTTAGCAGGTGTGAGGGAACTGCTAAATTAGTTTTCTAGCCGGTAGCTCGGCTCCTTCAATTGCTTTTTGTGGTAAAATTGTGAATTTTACAGAGGGGCATAGGTTTCTTCAAGATTTTTTGTCACGCAGGAGTTTTACTGGCTTCTTAAGTAAATTTCAGTGGTCAATTTATCAATGGGGAGCTTTTTGACAGAGTTCTTTATGCAGGAAATTAGGATAGCAAAGGAGAACAGTGGGTAAAGAGGACGCCTGCGACAAATACCTAGTTTTTATGGTGTGGGAGGCATTTGCATCGGTCGAATTGCAGGTACTCGGGTTGATAATGGAGGCGGCAGCAACTTTGGCAGGTGGATTTTGAGTTTTGACCATTGCACGTCAATTTTCGCATGCAGAGGAGCTCCGGAAATAGTAAAAAACAATGAGAAATAACGGTTAATTCTTGCCTTTTTATGCATTTTTGGCATATTGGCGCCTTTTTGGTGATGACATCATGCTGACGTCATCATGGGCCCAGGTACGGATGGGTGACGTGGCAACTGACGTGGGTGCCCAGGTGGCAGTGACACGGTGGCAGGGTGGACAGGGTGACTGGTGACATGGATGCGACGTGGAGGCATGGTGGCGGCAAGGATGGGTGATGTCACACTGACGGGGGCGTGACATCAGCGCGGGGAGGAGGTGGTAAGTGGTTTCCCCGGAACGGCTGAGGGCGGTAAGTGGTATCGAGGGGGGGGGGCAGCGAACACCCCGGGAGGCTAATGCATGGCGGCGATACGGCGGCAATACCGCCCATCCTCCGGACGCAAAAGGTCGGGCGACTTGTGTATAAGATTGACCGCCCACCGTTGGATGGGCGGGGTGGATGATCGTGCGGCGGGCGGCGATTATGATATGAAGCTGCGTTATGCAATGGGGACCCGCCAAATATTTTAATTGATTTAATTAACTCGGGCGCGGGGGTGGGTAGAAACTTTAGGATTTGTGTTTTATGGGTTAGGAGTGCCATTTATTAAAATGTTTTTATTTAAAAAAACTTTATAATAAAGTGGGTTTAAGGCAGAAAAAGGGGTGCATGGGTTAATGAGGGCCGGGTTTCAAAATTTTTGGGCTTTCACCATAGTTTCTTGAAAGAAGCCATAGTTTAGGGACAAAGGGGTTAATACCAACCCCAGATAGGTTAATATTTCCCCAAAGAAGGGTTATATAGCTATAGTGCTAGGGGGAGGGTTTTTTATAGATATTTTTTGGGAAATTTTTCATAGATTCTAATAGAATTAGGGAAAGGGGGAGTTAGGGAGCTAAATAGTACATTAGTGGTTAATATGGCTTTGTGAGGTGAATGAAGGGGTAAAGCTAAGTTCTAAGAGATAAAACTTAACTTAGGAATTTGAGGATAAATGAAATGATGAGAGAGATTTTTTACACAAAAAATGTGGCTTCCTTTCATGTTTGAATTTCATGATTTGACCCAGTAGTTTGTCATGAAATGGAATGGGAGTGGACACTTGAGCAGATCCCAAGGCCCTTGGGGGTGTTAGTAAAATGAAGTTTGGGGGAAAATAGGGGAAATTAGACATGCTTCCAATGCTTGTCCTCCACTCTCTGCTTTTGATGCCAATACCCTGAGTGGCATGAGTTTTTTCACTTAGTAAGCCAATTGGTGATGGCCCTCCATTTCTGCAACCTTGCACTACTTACTCATCCTAGTAATCCTAACAGTTTTTCTTCATTTAAAGTGGGTGCACTTGAATTAGCAAACCCTGATTGTCCTCTTTTTCTTTTGACTTCCTTCCTATCTAAAACCTACCCTTATTTCTTCCAAGGCCCTAGATTAAGCATTTGGGCACCTTTATTTCTCTACCTAGCTAGTCATCTGCCAAGCTTGAGCTGTTTGGTCAGGGAACATTCTCTATTCTGCAGCAAGCAATTTAACCATGGCATGGTCCAATTTAGATTATTGGGCCATCCATCAAGTATGATTAACAGCAGTATTTGCAGAGCATGATACTGCCCAAAAGCTAGTAGTGGCATTTTGACTGGCCACTTTCCTGATCTTTAGTTTGGGGTTCATTTTCACTTTTCTCTTGACCACTTGATTTTCTTTCCTTTTGATTATTCTTTTAAGGCATACCCTCTTTTCATTTTCTAATTTTTATAGCATGTACACAAAATATGGAACCTTTGCAGCCTGCAATGATGAACATATTTAGCCCTTCCACTCTCAATCATGAAAGATGAAACCTATTTGTATAGTAACCTAATAGGAGTACAAGGTAAAACATTTTCTCATGCTAGTTCTAGTTCTTCTATTCCGTTTCCTAGTGTTGAAAACACAAGAAGTGATCTTTTTCATGTCAGTTCATTATTAAGCGTATGAAAGTGGATACTCTTTTTTATATTGGTTCCAAAGTGAATTTAACATTTGAAGAAATTTTCAAGAAGTTGGGATTAGAAATGACACCACACAAGAAACATTATCCTCTTAGTTGGGTTTGTTATAATGCAAAGTTGCAAGTGAAAAAGTAATGTAAACTTAGATTTGCTATCACTTTGAAATTTGTTGGCCTTCAGGATGACATAGTTGGAGGCTCCCTGCAACATATCCTGATCTATAAGCCCAATTGTGGACATATCCAAAAATGGAATGGAAATATCCCTCTTTCACCTAATCGACAATTGAATCTATTATTCACACTCCCTTCTGGAGTGGGAATATCTACTTGCATATACTACTAGTTGTAACTTGAAATTTGAATTTCTAAACTAGAAACCCTCTGAGAGAAATTCCTTCTGTGTGTGCACTTTCTCTTCCACCCGACACTAAATCTTCTATAGAAAATTACTGCAAAACCCTTCGTGCCCAGACTAGAAAATATTCTCTATGAAAATTTGAGTTGTTGCTCCCTACGCTGCACTCATGGATGTCCATTCTATACTCACTCGATACGCATGGTTGTATACGGAAATATTGTGTCTCTCATGGTTGTGATGAGCTAACCCATGTGACCCTCCAATTTTTTTTTACTGCAACTCCCTCTGAGTTGTGAATTTTCCCCTTCGCATTTGAGCTTCATGTTTGTCAAATATGCTCTCAACAATGTGAAAATTTCACTACTGAAATTTTGTTGTAGCAACTGGAATTAATTATTCTAGATGTAAATTAATTTAATAGTTTATTGTAACTGTAGAAATGAATTAATCAAACTGAAATATTCACAAAAATAAATACTGTAGAAGATAAAATAGAAACTAAGAAAATATTGTGACACACACACAAAAATATAAAACCATTGTTTTTTGAAAAGAATCCCCAGAAAAAACACAATGTGGGAAGAATAGTGCAACGAATTATGATTACAATATTTGGAAGCTCGTTTGGCTATCCAATCAACAAGAATCTGACAAAAATATTTCGAGATAGATTTCTCTCCCTCCACATAAAAACCCCAACCTTTGTCTTCCTCTAAAAACTAATAGTCCAACCATTATGCATGTTGTTTATGTTTCTAGCAATCTACGTAGCTATGGTAAGAAAATCTACACGATCCTCCTAGATATACTGGGAAAACTTGCATGACCCTAATTGCGACCCATCAGAAAAATCCGTTCGGGTCTTGCAGTTGTTCTGGGCTAGATTCACCATGGATTATTTTTTTCACTTATTGTTGCCTCTCTAGAATTGGAAATCTTCCTACAGGATCACTGTCTCTACCCATCTTGACACTTGATACTAGATCTCTAACTTGATCTCTCCTGCTAATCACTTGCACTAGAGGCCACGTGAATCAATATTTACAAATCAATAGCTTTTTTCCATTTCATAATCAGATATATATATGCTACTTCAATGAAGGGATGTCGCATGTGCATGCAATTGTTCTTAAGGCAACCAAGATATATCCAATGACCTTGTGTTCAGTTAATTCATCATATGTTGATCTTTAATTAGTGCATCAGTAATTTATTAAACATTAAACAGTAACCATGTGTAGTAATAACAGAATAAACCATCACACATAAGCAACACACATGAACACCAAGATTTAAGGTGGAAACCCAATGCGGGAGAAAAACCACCTGTTGTTGTTGTCTCTATCTTCCTTTTAATATAAAGAATAAACTATTTACAATCTTTTACTAGTGCAGAATCATACCAGTACATAGGCGCCCACCTTCAAAAGGCTACAACCTTCTCTTGTTCTCCAGCTTCTACTAGAAGTGAGCTACAACCCCCTAACTCTTGTATTGGATGATATGTTTACTAGTACGTAGGTGTCAACCTACCATCTTCACTCATTTTCCAACTGCTACTAGAGGGGAGCTACAACCCCCTAATCTAATCACCAGCCACTACTGGTAGGAAGCTTTGACTTCCTCACTGGAGCATTCAACCCTCAGTATCCTCCAAGGACCATGTTTCATAAACTTTCAGACTAGATACTCCTGGTACACAAAAACACAATATGAAGGCCAAGTTTCATCAAATTTTCACACTGGACACATTAGTAACATTGAAGATAAAAATCAATCACCACTGCAATACATCCAAAAAATACATCTGTATTAACCAATAAATTAAACCCAATCATCAATCTCTGATATAACTGAAGCCCAACCATCAATCTTTGAATCAATTGAATCAATCAATCACTGAAACCTTTAACACACTGAATCAAACAATCACTGAACCTCTAACACAACTGAATCAACCATTCAATCAAAACTTCATCAAAATTCAACCAGTCAACTGGAACAGATAGACCACTATAATTAGTACACAGATTTGAACCCAAAACAATGAGTCAACAACCAGAACCAACTGTAACCTCAAAAATCATGTGTCAAAATGCATACACTACTTCAATGAATCCAACCTGCGTGTATATGCTACTTCCTTTAACAAAACCTGTGTATACCTCCAAAATTACTGAATCATAAAAAACTATGAATCAAAACTGTACCAACTAGTAACAATCTAAGGGCTACTGTCAAATTACAAATATCTAAACAAACAACAACAAATATCACCCTTCTCACTTAATCAATCAATCAATCAGACTCAATCTCCTTATGCATTCATTTCTACTTTCAGATCTAAGAACACATCATTGATAGGCAACAATAAAACAACAACATTGATTAGATAGATCAGTCGTCTCTAAACAACATGGTTTTATTTTGCATACGCTACATGGAAGTGTCGAACCAGCATGTATATCTGCCTTCACCAAGGCGAACCAGCCTACAGATCTGTAGATAAAAACTTATAACTTCGCAACTATTCCAAAATTTAGATATACCCATATCATAGCATTTAAAGCACAAAACATTTATTAGCACTCAGATATAGCCTATCCATTATCAGAGCTCATAATGATAAGTCATTATGATCTTGATCCATCATTAGATCTCATCCATCATCAAACACTTAGGTGCATACTTTTTCCAGATCAAGAAAAGCGTTAGAAACCCATAACATGCATAATTTCTTTTGATCTAACACTTCATGAGATATTCATTACTTGTTCTCTTAGTCGTTTTATCTTCTCCTCCTTATACAGTTTTATCCTTTCTCAATACCTTAGACCAAAATAACACTTAGAACCTATGGTATTCTTAGACAGGATAAAATAACCATTACTATGCTCAATACTGTGGGATAATACCATGGTATTGACCCTTGGTATTCTTTAATCTTAAATTTCCATGATTTTCCAACCCATATGCGCTTTTCCTCTTGTGAAAGTGTGTGCATACGTATATGCCCTTTGTGTTAAGTTAACTTGTGTGTATACGATGTTGTGATAAGGTGAACCTGTGTATAAAACTTAAACTACCTAAAAATATCCCTTTTCTTCAACTTTTGATTCTAATATGTAGTCCCTTGTTCCAACATCCTATTATTTTGTATCGTTTCCCTGTTACCTCTGAATTGGCCTGTTATAATGTCATTTTCCATCATACATCACTTCTGAACTGATTTCTCTGAAGTGCCCTGCAATTTGTCACATTTGTAAACACAACTGGCATGCATTCTGTCACATCATATTTATACTTTTATCAATTAGTTCATTCATCAAATATCAAGGACAAAACAAACTAACAATCTCCCTGTATCAAACCTTTGACCATTATTCTCTTCCATCATTCTGTCATCTCTGACATGTAGATTCATCTTTGTTCCATCATTCTGTCATCTTTGATCTATCTTGTAGATTCATCTAGTTGCCATATACTTGTTCTACTACAAATGGGTTTCCATCAAGTGCAACTCCTGCATCATAATGCAAACAATCTCCCCCTTTGGACTTGATGGCAACTTGGTTTTTGGTCACCACAACCTGTATATCATGAAATCATAAATTTGAGAATCCTATGAGAAAATATGCCAATATTTCAAATTTTCAGGTATGACAGGTCTTTCTCTCACTTCTGCAGTGTATTGGTGGTTGGGCTAAAAAGGAAATTTGCAAGTGCTAGAAAAAGTAGCGATACTGTGGGCTTGCATATTCTGTTTCCTAGGAATGGCAGCAAACTCTGTTTCCAGAAGATCTTTGATCAAATCTAGGACAATCTCTCTATATTGGTTCAGTCTCAGATTATTTATAGAGTATTCACCTTTGATTTGTTTAAAAATCAATTTTGAGTCTCCCATTATAGAAACTCTCTTGGCTCCAAGTTTTCTAACCATTTGCAATCCTAAGATTAGAGCTTCATACTCTACCATGTTATTTGTGCATGTAAAGTTTAATCTAAATGCATGACCCTTAGAATGATTGTTTTCCATGTTGTGAATCCACACTCCTAGACTTTCTCCTAGTCTATTTACATATCCATCAAAATCCAAATGCCATAGAGACTCATGAAATATGTTTTCACTGTCACGTGTTTTGTATTTTTGTTCTACATCTATGATTTCCTTTTTGTCATGGTCTAAAATGTACAAGATGAAAGAGTCCATATCAAAATGCATGGACTATATAGGGAAATTTGTGGTTTTTCTACATTGCTCACCATGTATTTCATCAAGGTCTCTCTATAAAGTTTTCTTTGTTGACCAAAAATAGAGATGGTAGCATATGACATATCTAATTGTAAAGATCCCTACAATTTTGCTCCCCATGAGCGAGATAACAACATTCCATATTTGGGTGGGATGTCAACAACTACTATGTCCATCACAATACTCTTTGTTGGGCACTAGACTAGAGTTACACACAAATCCTTGATCAGGCCGAGGCATTTAACTTAGCTAGAATCAAAGGAAAATAGGTCCTTATATGGTTTGGTGATATCTAAGTTTAGTATCTCCATGATTACCTTTAGCATTAATTTATGGGATGCACCTGAGTCTAGCATATCATTATGTAATATTTGGTCATGAATGTTCAAACTAATGTAGAAAGGAGGGATACCCCCTTGTTGATGGGTGCCATTTACTTCAGGGCCAAACAATAACTCAGGTTGATCATCATTCAAATTCACAGCATCCTCCCCTTCACCTATATTCAATGTTTGAGTGATATGTGATCTATATGATGTTAGAAAATTATATATTACAGAGAAATGGAACACATAGAATATTGCATAAATATAAACACGGAAAACGTATAAAACTAGAGAGACACAGATATACGTGGTTCACCTAGTTTCGGCTACGTTCACCCTGAACAACCATTTCTTCCTTTCTATTATCCAGCAAAATGAAGAGACACAACCTACAATAGATCCATTGTAATATCCTATGTTTTCTCTCACAGTCTCACCTCTCTGTTTCTCGCTCAGAGAATACACATCTATATCATAGCCTCAATACAATGCCCTCATACAAAGAGAGGGGTTGCCTTCTAGGGTCAAAAACCCTAAACTAAACATAAGTTCTACTGTTATATCATCCGCCTAATGAACGGCCCAAATTGACTAGCAATTACTATACTTTTACAAGGCAATTTTACATTTGTTTTTAGCTTGGGGGGCGCTGCCCCCAAAACCCTCGCCAGGGGACCGCTAACCCCCGGACCCTCTAGCCAGGGGGGATTGGCCCCCCCGAACCCCCACGGGGGGGACAAGTCCCCCCGCACCCCCCCATGTGGAGGGGTGTACAAACTTCCTAGGGCATACATCTGGCTGAAACAAAGACCTCTAAATAATCATGCTCCACACCCAACATATGATTCATTTTTCACTAGCTTGATCAAAGGGATTGATATTTTCAATTTTGCTATCTTAGTTTTAATGTTGAAAGGCAATTGATTTTTGCTTGATTGGATGAAATCTTCCTTAGCGAACGTGGTCTATGTATTTTTATCTTCTTTTTCAATACTAGGCACTTCGGTCTGTGTTTTAGCAGTTTTGTTTTGGATTCTCTTATTTGGAATGTTTTGAGTAACAGTTTCATTTTGAGTTTTAGATGAAGTTATATCTGTAATTTTTGGGCTAGAAGTCTCCTGAGTTCCCCTAGGGAGAATTTGCAGGATTTTGGTTACAAGAGCTTCTGTTATCTT
The DNA here is from genome assembly GCA_000404065.3 of Pinus taeda. Taxonomy (NCBI): domain Eukaryota; kingdom Viridiplantae; phylum Streptophyta; class Pinopsida; order Pinales; family Pinaceae; genus Pinus; species Pinus taeda. Next base: position 22,983 of record APFE030651330.1, read on the forward strand.
TTTAGTTTGGGTCTGGATTGATCTCTTAGTGTGAGTTTCATTATTATTTTTACTTCTCAGGCTATACTATTTGTGAACCTCATATATGGCAGATTCATAGTCCTATTTAAAGTCGAATGACTCTCCAGATTCTAATTGCAATTGTTGCAACATGTACAATTCATGTTCTTCCTAAGTAAGAAAAACAACATCTTCATTTTTTATTCATAATAATTTTATCTGGGTGTCATCTTCTCCTTCATGGTTTTGTGAACACTCAGCATAGTTTTCCTATAAAGGTGGTCTAATTTGTTGATCTGGTATTGCATTCTTTCTAGTGTTAAGATTCTTTTTGAAGTTGGGGTTTCTTATTGGGGGTCCCTATTGATTCTCCCACTGAGTTTTTATTTCCATATTTTCTAATCTATCCATTATTCTTTCTACACTCTTTGCTAAACTATCTATTTTACAACAGAAGTGGAGGTTTCCTCTTTAATGACAACTCTCTTTTCATTTCTCATTCAAGCTTTCTTAGCTAATAGATTGGCTTCTACACTAACAACATTACTTTGCATTTGTTCCAATGTTTCAGGGTTTCTTTCTCTTAACTAGTATGACATATCAGTGTCAAAACCATCAGGGAATTTGATTAATGCTAGGTCTGGTGGAGGCTTAATATTAGCAGGGATTGCATTGTAGATGCTATTGAACCTATTTACAATAATTCTGAACTGACTCATTAGGAGCTCTTCTAATGTTATCATATTCAGAAAGTATTTGCAGAGGGTTTTTCTTTCTCTCCCATCTATCAATAAACAATCTATGAAAAGAAGCTAAGTTTGTAATATGATTAGCAGGTAAAGCTTTGAACCATTTCTTAACATCCCCAGTTAATGTTTGGGAAAACAACCTCATTTGGACATCAGATTCATCAATCTCATGCAACTCAAAATAGTCAGTAATTTTGTTCACATGATGTTGGGCAGTGTATTGACCAGTAGCATCAAACAAAAATATTTTGCTTTGGTAATCTTGAGACATGGAATGGAGCTGTGCTAGTAAAACCAAAGGTGTATATTGATCTGCCATGTTTGAAATCCTGGCTTGACTATGGGGTAAAGTGTTGGTACCTGAGGAAGGGCTTGAAATAGATGGAGATGAACTTGATGAGGATGAGGAGTTTGTTTGGATAGGAAGGCGATGAATAATTGGTTTAGGGGAATGAACTGTGGTGGATATTGTTATCACTCAGGTTGTCCCTAGGCTCCTAGTAGGGATATGACCGAGGTAACCACAAACCAATCTTCTGATTGCAGGTTCTAGCCCACCTGCAATCAGAGAGGGCTCTCTCCTTTAGATTCAACCTTAGTTGATGATTTTAGGCTAGCTTTCTGACTTCAAGGGAATGTTGACTATGATTGGAAGGAAGGTAGGATTCTTGAGTAAAGAGGCACAGTAAGGTGTCATAAGTTTCGAACCATTGGGCATGGAGTCACAGATCGAGGCGTGCGAGCATTTTCTTGGTCACAAGGGGATACGGAGTAGGATAGCCACACAGGATACAATACTCGATCTGCTGAAAGTATGGAATGAACATCAGGGATGAAAGGCAAAAGAGAATCATTTCATCATGCTGACAAAGAGGAGAAGTGAATGAGTGGGGTCCCGGAGCAGTTAAGAATTCCAAAGACATGCACTCATGTGTGAAAGAAACAGGGTAAACCAGATCATTTAAGAATACAAGCTCATAACTGTTTCTGAAGAAAACATTGAAAAGTGCAGAAATTGAACTTAAGGTGTAATGAAACAAATCTTAAGCTATTCTTTTTTCCTGCAACTTAGCAAGGTGGAAAGGTGATAAAAACATAAAATAGACAGGGAAGAAAAACACTTATTGGATCATGCAGAGACACAGGAATTCCGTGATCATTCCTTGGCCAAGAGAAAACATCAAGTCGTTTTGCAATCCATGCTTTCAGCAATCTTTGATTATGGAAAAATATAACAGTTACAGTGCGAGTCTTTTCTCAGAGAAATGTTGGAAATAAAACTGACCAACAACTACTACTACCAACCAACCAACCCTTCACAATATCGCTTAGGGTGGTATTTATAAACAAAATATCAGAAAGACATCATTACAAGTGACCTTGACAGGTCTGCTTAGAACTCTTAAAAAATCTAAATGCTACTGGAATTAAATGCAAGTAAATCTTTTTTGGCTGCGCTGGGGGCAACTGAATCGGAACAGGTGATGAGGTGGCCCTTGGGGACCAGATGCGGTGCTGCTGGAGTGAATGTGCTTCGGTGCTGCAGTTCAGCTTTGGTGCGAATTGAATGTGCAATTATTATGATTTGAGAGCTTCAAGTAGTTTCACTCTCCTTCTGTGAATCTGCTGGAAGATATTCAATTTTCTCTTGCTTTGGGCCGCTGCTCAAGATATTCTTTGATACACTTTGCCGCTACATTGATGGTTTCCGCCGTCGACTGATACTTTTTGACACGCTTGATGCCTGCTGATTTGATCTGATACACTTTAAACTCTGTGACTGATCTGCTGCTGTCTTCAAACCGGATCCTTTGGCATGATTGGGCGATTTTCGGGCTCTTTCGGCGCGCAATGGGCTCGGTAATCAGAATATTGCCTGAAGATTCCTCGAAATGGCCTATTTCCCGTAGCGATGCGCGCGCTATTCGCGCATCGGAAACTGCCTCCGTTTCTTGATCTGGAGCTCCGAAATGCGACTTTTCTTCCTGCGCGAAGCTTTTTCGGCTTTTCTGGCTGCTGACGTAAGCATTGTGTCGGCCATACGGTGGATGACGTCAGCTATGGGTCCCTGGTACAGTGTGACGTGGTGAGATACTGGATGAAGTGTGGTGAAGAGACTCCGATGCGATATCGTGATATCGCGTCGACGGGGAAAGAGGGGGATCATTGGGTTGGGCAATTGGTGCTTGCGACTGCCGATATGCGATATTGCAATATCGCATCGGCAGAGACGGAGAGGTGAATGGATTAGACACTCGGCGTTTGCGATTGCCGATCACCGATTTTGCGATATCACATCGGCGGGGGACGGATGGGCAATGTTTTGTATGAATGTGAGAGGGCGAGGTTGCGACACAAAAACGGATTTGAGGAGAAGAGGTAAATAAGTGGGTGTGAAGGGCTTTTGAGGTTTCGAAAGGTGTCCGGCTACCTCGGGGGAACTTTATACTTTGGAAGGAGTCCATCGTATTTGGGAGGTGATTTGGAGGTCGGGGTTCTTGCTTAGTTTCTGATAAACTGAACAATTCCCGAGAATTGCTATGGTTATTTTTCAACCAGGGGGAGGGATATTACATAGGGGAATTTTACTTGATATTAATAGGGGGACAGGAAGAATAGGGAGCTAAATAATAATGTTAGTGGTTAATATGGAGATGGAAAGAAAGCGCCAAGTTCGGGAGAACTTAGGCTGTTACAGGGGGTAGGACCATACTTTGGGAGAAGATATGGAACAAATTTGAGTAAAGCAGATCTTTACTCAAGCCAGTGTTTATGGAGATGATGAACTTAAGAGGTGTCAAGCAGATCTTGACCTCTTTTGGGGGTGTTAGTTAATGATTGGGGAAAACAGAGAGAAGGGAAGTTAGTTATACCTCATTTGAGCCTTTTTGCTTACAAATCTTTACTGATTATGTTCTGCATGATATGATGCCTGAAAACTTGGAACTGGTCAGCAATTCAACAGCCTCAAAACTACCTACCCAGCCTACTTGCCTATCATTTTTTCTTCTTTTGTTTGGGGGTGCACTTAGACTTGCAAACCCATCATACATTTTTCTTTTGATGCTTTCCTATCTACATACTACCCTTATTTCTTCCAGGCCCTAGATTAAGCTGTTGGGCTCTTCTGTTTTCTACCTACCTAAGAAATCTACCAATATTAAACTGTTTGGACAGACTTACAATCTCTCTATATTCTAAAACATGAAATTTAAACCTAGGGAGACCAAGATTAAACTGTTTGGACCTCCCTTTAACTAGAAGTAGCGATACCAGGATAACTTTACAAAATTTGAAGGCAATTGAATGAACTTGAAGTAGCCTTCTTCATTTGGAGATTGTTTGAGCAAATATGGAGCATTGCAGCAAGCACAGTACAACATATTTGGCCTGTGAAATGCCAATCATGAAAAATGCATACCTGCTGCAGCAAGAGCTAACAGATATAATTGGTGAGGTGATAGTAAATGAAGGTGCATTTACAATATTTGAAGATTGTACATAAATTTTAGAGCTAGCAGCAGTGAGGGTAGATAATTCAACTGATTGTTGAAGGTAAGCATCATCTATATGGCTTATCAATGTAGATGTTAAATCTTCTAACTTTTCAAAAGTATCCAACACAAGTTTTTCTAAATCTAGATGTATAGGCACCTTTTTTGACTCAATGAATTGAATAAAATTGGAGTCTACCACAGTTTCATGAATTGTAGTTTCTGATTTAGTTCTAAACAATGAGAGGTCAAATGAAAATCAAATGGAATTTCCAGTTGATAATTCCTTGGGGAGTGAATTTGCTTTAACTAACTAGATACTACTTGCTTGAGTTTCTACCTTTTTTGGTTTTCTTATATTTCTGTCAGGGTCATCAACTATGGTAGTAAGGTTTGGATCTGGATTTACCCTAGTATAGTGAGTCTTCTTGGGAGCTAGAATTTTAATGTTTTAATTGTTTTTATGAAACTTTTTAAGAACAACTTCTAAGAATGACCTTAAGGGTTACAAGATGAAATTTAAGGTTTCCTTAAATTTTTATTACACTGAGGATAAAATTCCTCAATATGGTCACAAATATGTTATCTCTCCAATATTTCTCTATAGTTGTTGGAGAAAGAAATAATTAGAGGTAACCACAAACCAACTTTGGAGATTAGGATCTAGCCTTCCTAATTCTCAAAGAGGGCTCTCTCTTTTTTATTTAACTTTGTTTAGTTATTTGATTTTAGGCTAGTTATGATTGTGCTTGGGTTTTGATTTAGATTTGGTGGTCTGATTACTTACTTAGATGAAAAGAGGGGTGTATTTTACCATTGGGCTATGGGGTCAATTGTCAGGAAAACATGACTAGATCAAGTTCTAAAAACAGTGTCTACGGTGCAAGATAGCAGATTTACTTCAGATCTCAACACTGGATAGTGAAGTGGCTTTCAATCAGATCCAAAGAGCAATTAAGGGTTCCTTAGGCCAAATTATGTAGAAACTGAAAGAGGTCAACTGAGATGGGAGAGAAATTAAGGATTCTTAGATCTGTATATCAGAAGAAAACATGTAAATGATCAACTGTTCAAAACATAGTGTACTTAAAAAAATTCTAAGATAAATTTCCAGTTAGTTCATTCAACTTTAGATAACGTTTAAGTTTGTGAAAAAATAAGAAAATAACAAATTGAAAAATAAAATACTTCACTGTAATAGCTCAACACATGAATATTGTAATGCAATCTCTTTATTACTTGGTCTAGTATGCTGACTTAAAAAATTGGTACAATAACCCTTAGGTTTATGATCAAAATAACTTTGAAAATGTATAGCAATACACACTCAATACTTCGATTTATGAAGTTTTTATACAAAAATAATTTACAAAATATCCCAAAATGTCTTGGGAATTAATCTAGGAGAAAGAAATATCTTCATGCAAGAAGATAGAGACAAATATTGAACTGTTTATTTGTTGTCCCTGTTTATTAGGTTTTGTTGTCTTTAATATTTGATATTTTGCCTTTTAATCTCTACTTTTCTGTTTGGTCTTCACGCTGGATGTTCTATTCACTCTAACCTTTCAAAAGATACACTTTCACCTGATACACTTTCACCTGGCTGACTTGTCATTATCCTTTTACTATGATTTTTCAATCTTACTATATATTTTTACATTTTGACTGTGTATGTCTACAGTAAGTCATTTAATTTCTCCCATGTTTCAAGATCTGGTAATTGGATATTCATCATCTTCCTATAAATCTCATCTGCCTCTGTATACTTGGTAAAAGTAGGCTTATTCACAGAAAGGTGTTTTACCTCATGCTGGAGGTAAAACAAATTCTCAAAAGTTTGGTATAAGATATTTCCAGTAGGTATCTCCTTCATGGATGAAGTATTCACTTGATCTCTGGCCACTTCTCTGATTTTTCTATTGTAGTCCTCCTGTGGCATTAACTTATCGTTTATTACCAAGGGATTTGGTAAACCCTTTTGCCTCAAATTTTCAAACTTAACCATGTGTAGGTTTTAACCCCGTACAGAAATTACCTGCATACGAATTCTAAATCACAGGAAAAATAAAAATGCGAGAGCAGAACACATAAAACACATATACACAGAGATTTCCCACTGGATCTCAAAACCGAGACTACCAGCTTGATTTTTCATTATATTCCTTTCAATGTTACAATACATATTTATACATGCCGAAGCATCCAATACCATGGACCGAAAAACCATCGCGTCCAAAACCATGGACCGAAAACCATAGGTAGGTTCACCTAACCTAATATAGGGTCCAAAAAAAAATTTCCTCGGGGCGCTGCCCCGAACCCTGTAGAGGGGGGCTACCCGCCCCCCTCAAACCCCTCAGACAGGGGGGGCTGCCGCCCCCCCTCTAACCCCCCGGTTCACTACGTAGGTTAGTCGTGGAAAGAATATAACACAACCCAACAATCTCCCACTTGTTGTTTTCTTTCCAGAGGGGGCCACAGGAGATCTCAGTCATTTTTCCAGCCCTAAAACACCCATTGTTTCTCTACACCAAGAGAACTTCTCAGAGCTCACAGATTTTGTCAATGCATCTGCAGTATTCTTCAAAGTGTCCACCTTTACCAGTAACACCTTTTTGTCTTCTATCATATCCCTCACAAAGTGATACTGAACATCAATGTGCTTTGTCTTTGAATGATAAGCAGGGTTCTTGCCAAGGAAAAATTGCACTTTAGCTGTCACAGTCTATCCTTATAGCTCCCTGTACTAACCCCATACTTGAACACAATCTATGCAACCAAACTGCTTTCCTTGCTTGCATGAGTGGCTGCCATGTATTCTGCCTCTGTAGTTGATAGTGCCACTACAGATTGTTTCTTACTCATCCAACTGACTGCACCTCCAAATAGGTTAAACACATACCCACTTGTAGCTCTTCTCTGATCTAGATTCCCAGCCCAGTCTGCATCAACAAAGCCACGAATATCCAACACTCTGTCCAATCCTGGTCCTTACCTTGGTAGCACAAACCATAAATCACCTAGTGCCACACAAAACCTGAAAAACCCGCTTCAATTGTTGTCCAGATGCTCCTTCCCCGTAGTTTTGACAATAAACCTGCTCAAATACTCCCCACTGCATGTGCAATGTCTGGTCTAGTTAACAGACCCATTGCATACGATCAGCTACCGACTGCACTTCTGCATATGGAACACGGGACCAATGTCCTCTTCTTCTTCTTGTGTCTTGGGACATGCTCCAGCAGATAAACTTCACACTTACAGGAATAGGAACCTTTCACACACGGTTTACTACCTGCATATTAAACCTCTGCAATATTGTCTCGACATACTTCCTCTGGTTTAACCAGAGCTTCCTCTTTGCCCGATCTCTTTTAATTTCCATGCCCAAAATATAGTTTGCAGCACCGAGATCTTTCATGTCGAATTTGGAGACAATTGGGTCTTCAAATCCTCGATAATTTCTTTGTCATTTCCAACAAGCAACATATCATCCACATACAATACCAGATAAATAACACGGTCACCACTTAATTTAAAATACACACAGTGATATGCTTTGCTTCTGGTGAAGCCAATTCCCCGTATAAATGTATCAAATTTCTGA
>APFE030651333.1:1791-23827 GCA_000404065.3 Pinus taeda
TATAAGGTGGAAACCCAATGTGGGTGAAAACCACCTGCTGCAATATGTCTCTATCTTCTTTCAATTAGAAACCTCTTTTACAATGATTTTGTACTAGTGCAGTCTTTTACCAGTACACACGCTGCAACCTGCAGAGAGCTACAACTCTCTTCTCGTTTTCCAGTCTATCCTAGAAGGGAGCTACAACCCCCTTAGCTCTTTTACTTCTTTAAGGACCACGTTTCATTAATTTTCAAACTGGATCCATGGACATCAAATAGTCATCAAGTACATGAAAATCACCCAATCTCCTTATACAATCAACCAATGAATCACCCAACTCTTTAGAAATACCAGAAATCTAAACCCAGAATTCTGCTACAATAGATAAAATATAGTCAACAAAAGTTTCAAGATAAGTCTGCAACTTCACCAAGAGGGGTCTGCGAATATTTGCAGCTCTTCTTAGTCTAAACTATGCAGATCCACACTGGTGATTCTTCTGCTCTGCGTACTTATTCTCAGGTCCGCACCCTCACTGTCTGACAAACAGCGTACCTCCGCACTGTGCCTTTTCCCGCACTGCGTACCTTGCACTTCTCCTTTTGCAGCGCTGCATGTAGCCCGCACTGCGCTTTCTCCTGTGATGCGTAACCTGCACTGAGCCTTTTTCTCCGCTGCGTACCCCCACACTGCACCTTCTTCTGAGGTGCGTACCCTCGCACTCACGCCGTGGATCGCCTACGAACTTCTGATTAGGGCCAAATTAACAATCCTCCAATGTGCCACAGTCAGTCAGATCCACAGATCTGTTCATGCACCTGAGAGATCACGACTTATCAATAGATTCGCCTTAAGATTTCTCCTTGATTTAGATCTAGCTCTTAAACACCAATCACCCAAAATTTCAGATCCTAAGATATTAAAATTTCACAAGTGTGTGGCCAAGAGATCTCCTTTCCTTTTTATAGGAAAGCCTTTCACAATACCATGGTCCAAAACCATAATAGCATAATACCATGAACCCAATACTTGGGATCAATACATTTAGATGCAATACCATGGACCAAAACCATAGGATCAAAAACTGTCGGACTAATACCATGAACCATTCATGAAGATTCCCACGTGCACACGCTTTTATGCATTGGAGAGAGTGAAACTGGGGTCCGCAACTTCTGAACGGAGAACCTGCGTGCATATTCGCACTCCTTGGTCGACGTACCTGCGGGTCTGCAGCTTCTTCTAGGATTACCTGCATGTATCTTAATTTCCATGATTTTGAGTGCCTGAACTGAGATCTGCCACTAGAGTGAGTTGCCATCAAGTACAACACATGTGCCATAGTACCAACCAGAATCATAATGCCAACATCCCTTTGTTTCTTCTGAAGGCTATACTTGATGTTGATCAACATTGTTATATTTATTCCATGCAATCTTGTGAGATAGTCTCGATCTCCATCAATTTCACAACATGTCAAATTTATATTTTTGAGCATCACGCAGTCATATGGAAGGCTTACCAAGCACATTCATAAATGATTTTTCCTTCATGATTCTTGTAGATATGAATCATTCTCTAGGGAAGAATATGCATACCTTTTCTTTCATGTAATCATCTAGCCATCCTTTGAATGAGATTTCTTCTTATACCTATGAGAAATATGTTTCCTCTTCTAAGAAGAGAAAGAATTTCATTATGCCTTTCATGCTACAAATTGACCAATAGGATTCCTCATCCTTTAGAACTATTGTTTCTGTACTAAAGGGAATATATACTATTCATAGTGTTGTTTCCAAAAGTATTGCAAAATGATGATTCTTATAGGATATTAATGATCCCTATTTGAAAAATGGCTACCTATAACATGATGTTAGAAAATTATTGGATGAACAATAATATACAATATGGTTTCAAACTTCTGATTCTCTTTAAACTAGATGATTTCTCCCAAAGAAAATTAAACAAGTAGATTATAATTGTTCTACTATCATGTGCTTCTATCTATGATGCCATGCCTATACAAAAACAAGATTCTCCTAGAGTAGAATATAATGCATGCTACTATAATTGCTCCTTAAAAATAAAGACAACCTCATAAATCACCCAACATTGATGGAACTTCCTTCAATAATAAAGATACTTTGGATCTTCTACTTTGAACTTCTTCTTAGGTTCTCCCCTTTCCTCAGCTAAGCGAGCTTCAACTATTTCCTACCTTTTTTTGTTCACTTTATTGTTTGGAAAATACATTTTGAAGTGTCCATACTCATTACATCCAAAGCATTGAATCTTTGATATATTTTTCTTCTTATTTGACTTTTCAAACTTCCCTCTCTTCACTTTTCTGGTCCTTTCAATGAAGGGTTGAGAACTTTCATTTGATTTAGTATCATCCTTTTCCATGGTCCTAGATTCTTCGAAGACACATTGAGCCCACAATTCATTGAAGGGTTCAATATCTTTCTTTGAGTAGATTCTTGTTGCAAATATACTTCATTCAGGTGGAAAATCATTTAATAGATAGAAAGTCACCTGAGAATCTATAACAGTCTCCCCAAGCCCTTGTAACCGGTCTTTTATTTGTGATATATTTATTAGGTAGGTAGCCATGTATTCATATTTTTACTTCCTTTTTCTATATAATTCATTCCTTAAAGATGTATTCTAGCCTGATGTACTTATAAAGTACAACTCTACCAACTTATCATACATAGCCTTAGATGTCTTGAAATCAACAACAAATGGAACTAGATGATCTTTAATGGATTCAACAATGATCCTTTGTGCACTAATTATCCCTTCTTGTACTTTGATAATCCTTGAGTCTTCTCTTTTTCTGGTACAACTACTTCTTCGAGGACATACTCCATGAATTCATTCTTTTTCAACCAAGGGTACTTATTTATGATGATGTCTCCAACCATCTTGATGTTTTCAAGATCTCCAAGGAGACTCAAAATATGCCTGAGAATGATTAATTTTAGGATTCCTTCAATAATGGTGTCTTCAAACAACATAAAAGAGTGAGAGACAATATCAAGATCCTTTGATGCCTCCTCTTCTTCAAGACGATGTGCTAAAGAATCTTCAACAAATACTTGTTCTTCCTTCCTTTAATGAGACATTGATGATGAGGTCTTCTTCAAAAAATTCTTGAACTCGAAAATGTTCTTCTAGATCAATAGGCATTCTTATTATTTCCTTGTGTTCTTCTACAAATGTTTCCCCTTGAAAAGTAAACCTTTGTTTGTGTCCTTCCAACTACCTTCTCTTGTTCACCTTAGCTCTAATGCGATGTTGGAAAATGCAATATGGAAACTAATAATTCAAATTTTCCTTACCCTTAATATTTTCTTGTGAACTTATTTTTCTTGTTTTTTGGTTTATTAGATATTTTCATCAAAGAAATATCAATATTAGCACATTAAAGACAATGGACACAATATTTAGGCTCCAAGCCAGGGAAAAATCCCTCCAAGTGGAAATATAAAAAAATTATCTTCTCTTCTTATAGAAGCTAGCTCAAATGAGATAGAAAAGATCAAAACCCTAGACAAACTCCTTCCTAAAAGTATCAATTCATCCCTTCATGAAAGCCTTCCAATAGGATCAAATCAATAAGTCTCAATCATTCGTCAACCAACTTCTAACTTTAACTTCAATCCCCAACTCCAACCCTCCAACTTCGACCCACAACTTCGATCTTGTAGCTGCTGCAAAACCCTCAGATTATTCTTCAAGAAATCATTCTTTGGGAAAGACAATATTTCCTAAGTTCAACAGAGTCAGATAAAAATATTCAATCTTTTAGTAATTCAATCCTGCAACTCGATCTCCTACAATTTAGACCGCGTGAGAGAGATAGAGCCCCAAAACAATATTTCTTATTCTTCTTCGATTCTCTTTGCCTTCTATACCTTCTCTCTTCCATTCTTGTTTCTTCCAACTTCATTTTGAACTTATTCCTATGAGATCAAACTTGTGTGAGTGAGTGTGTCAAATGAGGTCAAATATGCCTCTTTTTATAGCCTTTCTAAGGGCTCAAATTCCCTCCTTTAGGAAAACTTGTAGCATTCAATGCCGACTTGTACTTTTGAGGTTTACAGGACCTTCTAGACTCAAAATAAATTCTTTTATAAGGCACATCTTGCCTAAAAGGGTTTTATAATCATGATGTTGACTATCTTGACTCATGACAATAAATATTATGACCTAAAAAACCTTAGAAGCATGAAGAATATAATTTTACCTAGAATTCTATTAATAAGAAGCATGAAACCCATTCTTTAAAATAATACCTTTTATTTCTTCTATTCTTTGTTACATAAGATATAGATAGTGAAATGAGTACAATAACAATTATCAAGACTGAAACTAGTTACATTTCTAACGTCTTCTTCCCCATAGATCCCTGAGCTGCAATAGAGTTGTAAAGTAGAGGAAGAATAATAGAAAGTGGCAATATTGTATCAATATTTCCCTCTCTAATGGCCTCTAGTTCATCAAACTCGCTATACACTAAGTAGTCACTATCATAATAGAATTATACAAGTCATCGAATAATAGGGAAAAAATTATCCCTCTCCTATAGCTTGCTCATTATTTTATAGGAGGATTCATAAATGACACTTGTCTGTTCATGTAAAAACAAATATTTTTATTTATCTAAAATTTTTATTATTAAACCATCCATGTGTTAGCCTCTCATGAAGGCTATCCTAGATTATTTACTTAATTTCTTATTAAAAATCATAATTTTTCTCACCCCAACATGACTCCCTATTTCCTTTCCTAATTGTCTCTTGATCCCCCTTTTGTACTCCTTATTTTGTGTTCATTACTGAAGTCAACTCCTAGGTCTCATATCTGGTTCCCCAACTACACCAATTTTATCTCAAGTTGAACTCTTGGATGGAGATATTTGTGTTGTGCTCTTTCTGCTTGGAGGTTCTCTTTTGAAACTAAATTTCTCTAATTTTAAATTATTATTATTTAATTTCATACACCACCTTCGTTTCTTAATGAGGTTAAACTATCAGATTAATGTTTCTAATTTACTCTGTGTCCCCTTCTAGTTTTTCTTATTATAACACTTATATTATTTGGATTTGTTTTAATACACATTAGCTATCTAATATTTTCCAAACCTAAGAAGGCTAAAGTTATTCAATTGGTCCAGTTTTTATAACTTGTCTTATTCTCCCTTTATCTCAAGGTTCACTCTCGATTTAGTTAATTTTATCCAAACACCTCTCTTAATCCATGATGTGAATTAGTGCTCTTTCAACATCTTCTTGTTCATTCCAAGGGTACCAAGTCATTAGTGCCCTTCAAGAACTTCCCTTTGAAGTTCCAAGGGTGCCATGCCACTTTCTCTTTAAGCATATTGGGACTACGAGGGAAAAATTGGGCATGATGATGGATACCATTGTCAGCGCAGGTGTCACCCTCTCTAGTGAGAATAATGGTGTTTGGAATCAAGGAATTCACCTTGATGTCTGCCCCCTAGTAAATCCTCATGAGTTACCCAATCTAGGGTCCACCCTCATGTCATCGTGATCTTGAAGGCGAAGGTGTCCCACACCTTCTAGCCCAAGTCATGGTGGAAGTGCTAATGGTTGAAATTGGGGACACTATCCCACCCCTCCCATGCAGTTCCATTTGTTTGTACAACTTGATCACCCATGTGCGAGTCATTTTGACAAGTAACTTACCTGTGCTTGCAACCACCATCATGCCATTAGTAATCATAGCAAAATATTATTTTGAACTTTAAATTTTAGTATCAATAGTATGAAATCGATCAAACCAAGGTCATTCACTCATCACTTGGAGGTGCATCTAGGTGGTCTCATACCACACTCAATAATCATCATTAATATTTCCTCATAATGTTTTCATTAACATAATTGTGTATGCTAAATTATCATCATGACATAATCATCAACATAACTACTAACTGCAAGAAACAAGATAATGTAAAAAATATAACATAATGAATCCATCACATGATTCCATATAGTCATGAAACATTTCCATCACAATCATTAACATCAATATGGAATATCAAAATTATTATCACATCTACTAATAAAAAAATTTAGATAACTAGATCCTTGACTCGAGGTCCTCAAAGAATAATGTATGAGACTAAGTATATATTAAGGCTAATGTAATTCCAAATTTAGTGAACTAGAGAGGGGTACTATAGGGCCTACCCTAGATACATCATTTTCTGACAAGGAAATATGAACCTTGTGCAGATATTCACCTAAGTGGGGCCTACCTTGGATACATCATCTGCCCGCAGGGAAATCAAACCCTTGCACAAATATTCTCTGAAGTGTGGTCTACATTGGATACATTTATGATTTTGAGGGAATATGGCCTTGAGATGATAATCACTCCTATGGAGCCCACCCTGGATATCAGTCTTAATCCATGTATGCTAAGGAATATTTTTCCTAGTCTAAATCCGAGTGTTTTCTAAGGTGCATCCTTGCTAAATAGTTGGATGACTGATCTCCTAGATAGATCTGCTAGACTCAAGTTTATCTGCCCTTTTTTTATATCCAGATGCACTAGATGATGAAGGTATAATAATGTATATGGCATAAATACATTATCCTGCAAATAACCCATCTGACCCCAGATACGAAATATGACATCTGCAATAGTTATAAAATATAAGAACCTTAAGGGACTTAGCCAAAGCTCTCCTTGTAGTCCGGTGTTGCTTACATCACTAATTTCATAGGATTAAGGACTCTATTTACTTACTAAACATTCCCTTCACTATAGTCAACCATAATTAAATCCATGGATCTGTTATTCATCCTACTATCAAACTTAAAAACAACCTAATCCATAGCTAAAATTTCTTTGTAAACTTAAACAAAACAATGTCATATTATACCAAAAATGGATCCCAAACACCACTATCATATGCACTGATATATCATACATTGCATTATTTTGAGTTCTTTGCCATGATAAACAAACAATAATCTTAAATAAATAGAGATCCATGATATTCATAGCATATTAGAAAAATTAATTTCAGATACCATAAAAGGTTAACTAAATCTTATTAAGAAATCATGCATATTCATGTAAATAACTTTGTAATCCATGAGGATTTCATCAAACATATAGATACATAAGTTAAATAATGACCATGAAGACATTTAAAAAAAATAATTCACCGTGATTATACATAGATATTAGCAAAATTCTGAGGTAGAGCTATTCCATATACGAAACACATAAAATTGAACTCCTAATAACATGACACACCATCATGGTTATAGTAATAGGCTACCAAAACTTATAAATATATAACATGATTCAAACTCATGAAATCATAGATTAGTCCTGAGTGATTTTAGATCACCAATCAAGAGCATATCAGACAACCTAAAAATTAATAAAAATGTTGCATCCACATAACTTAAGAAACTCATAATCACCATAGATATACAAGTTAACTGGTAAACCATGATTAGATAGTGAATTAGATATTCTTACATAAATGACAAAGGATTAATCATTAGTCATAAGATCAATAAGTTGTATCATAAATGTAGCCTAACATGCATAATGAAGAATACTTATTTAAATAATTTGACATGGATGGAAATTGAAGGAGGGACTTCGAATCTCCACCAAACTAGAGGCTAGCTACATTTTAACCTTTCTTACAGCTAGCCACCACTGAGATAGATCTAAGGTCTAAGGAAATTATTGCATAGGGAAAGCGTTCACACCAAGAGGTCAAATATCATTTCAAGATATGAATTCCACTTCTCTAGTGCTTCACCAACTCAATATCCAACACTTAGTGGTCCATCTACTCACTAAAGTTCACAAAGGCCACCCTATCTTAGAAAATGACTCAATGTTTATAAGGCATAGCCACATGGAGGATCACATAGGTCCCAATAAGTGGTCAAATAGTTGAATGGAAAAACATCATAAAATAGGGTAATATAAGCTAACTAAGTAAAAGCACTAGAATCTCAGAGCATCTAGTGCACCCTTTCTTTCTTTTCGCTATCTATTCCCATCTATTATTTATCTGTGAGAGAGAGGAAAAATGTTGGTTGTGGAGTCAAATTATCTTCTTTATTCAGAGGTATCACCGCATTGGACCCCAGTTCGTAATGTGGCAGCAACGCTGCCTATAATATTTGCACTGCAAGGGGGGTCCACGGGGGGGGCTTGTAAAATGTTGTAATTTCATAGTCAATCTAGGCCATTCATTAGGCTGAGATATGACGGTAGAAGTTATTTTTAATTTAGGGTTTTTTTCCCTAGAAGGCAACCCAACGCTATATATGAGGGAATTGTATTGCGTCTAGATATATCTGTATTTTGAGTGAGAAAGAGAGAGGAGATTGTGTGAGAGGGAAGAGAAAATTACACATGAATCACAACAGATCTTTTGTAGGTTGTATCTGTTCAGTTTGTTTGATAATTTAAAAGGAAGGACTGGCTGTTTCTCCATGGACGTAGCCAAAATTGGGTGAACCACATATATCTGTGTCTCTCTTGCTTTGTGTGTTTATATTTCTACAATATATTTTATGTGTTCCATTGCTTTGTAATATATAATTTACTTACAAGTGGTATTAGAGCCAAAGGTCTATTTGGCTAATAAACTTGCAGGAATATCCTATAGATTCCTGAGAATATCCTGTAGATTTTTATGCTCTTTAGCCTTAAACTAATTTAGGGATGCACCCTTTGATCTTAGGGAGACCTTGGTTGGCAAAAACGGATGCCTTCATCAGGTATAGGTCGGGGAACATGACCATCACTCATGAGGATTAAATTAAGCACATCAATCTATATCCCCTTGCTAAAGACGTCTTGAAATCATAAAAGATTTATTGGGCTAAGGAAGAACTTAATTTAGAAATTATTCAACCAGTTTTGACAATAGCCCAAGCTATGGGCCTTAAAGAAAACATAGGGGATAATTTAATTAATTTCTATATTTCAAACCCCAATTTTTCCCAACACTTAGAGGGGCAGTCAAGTCATGAGATAGATGTCATTTCTGACCATAACTTCGAAGACCATAGTACAAAATATGAATTAGATTCATCCCTCCTATTTGTATTTCCTGCAGAATCAACAACTGAAGGTGGAAGTAAGGTAATTGAGATCTCTCCCAGAAAAACTTTAATTATCAATTATGCCCTAACTTATGAATAGGAAAATCGATTATCTTAGACATTCAAAGATTTTTCAGATACATTTGCTTGGGAATATGCATATATGGATATGATACCTAGTATCTTCTCTGATGTTTTATATGATTTCATAGAGGTTTATATGGATTATTTTACGATGGTGGGTGATACTTTTGAAGAGGCTTTACTTAATCTTAGGAAGGTTTTGCAAAGATGTAGAGAGACTAATATTTCATTAAGAAGTGAAAAATGTTTTATAATCATGACTGAAGGCATTGTTTGGATCATCATGTTTATGTTGCAGGAATTATAGTTGATCTGGAAAAAATTGAAGTGATTTTGAAGAAGAAAGAGCTAGGAATGGTGGGAAAGGGGCTCATTCCTTTCACTACCTCTTCTTGATTTTCTGCTGCAATAAATTGAGCTTACATTGTTCCTTCTTGTGCTCATTAAACCATGAGAGGATCATCTATTGGGTACATGTTTATTCCTTTTTTCCAAGCCCAATGGGCTAATTACGGAAAAGGATCCCCCTTGGAGTGTTCTTTTTCAGTATTTTAGACTCTCTAAAATTGAAATTTTGCAAGGATGCATTGTCCTGGGCTCATTAAAATAATAGGTCACTAGATCCTTTTGGATCCTTAGAATAAATTTCATTCTGGATTTAAGACCTCTGTGGTTTATATCTTTTGACTTAGTTACTGGAGAATCCACAGTAAGAACCATTTTCTGCAAATGTTTCAAATCCCAACCGAGATCCATCATCAAGACTTCTCGAATGCTTGATAGAAGAAGAGCTAAATTGAGAGATTAAATAGTAATGAGGAGAGTAAATTGAGATGAATGTCGGCTTTCTTTTTTGAATAGTAATTGATTTTAAGTTAATATAGATTATTATTATGTTTATCATATTTAAAATTGATATTAATTAATTAATTATAATATTATTAATAATTAGTTACTTTTAATTTAATATAATAATTAATTATTAATATTAATGGTTAATATTATTAATAATAATAATAATTATTATTAATCTAATAATAATAATTAATATTAATAATATTAACCCTAGTATATTGTATTAATATATCTATATATATATATATATCTCTCTCTCTCTCTATATATATATATATAGAATATAATATAATATAATATAGTTAGTACATTTTTATTATGAAATAGAAAGAGAGATATTTGTTATAAAATAGAATTATTATTAATATATTTTTGGTATTTATGAATAGTAATATTAGTGTATTATTAGTGAATTGTAGTTATTTAAAATATATTAATATTAATATAATATTATTATATGTTAAAATTAATATTATAATATTAAGAATCAATATAAATAATTAATAATTAATTAGCAATTCATAATTGATAATTAATATCAAAACACTAATAATTAATATTAATAATTAAAATAGTAAATGTTCAATTTTATAAATAGTTTAACTAATTAATAGATTTTAATTAATACTTAATAATCATGATTTATAAAAATAGTTAATGATAATAGTAATAGCTTTATTATCATAATTACTATTGTAAATGTCTAATTATGTACTAATTATATATTATTATACTTAATAATTATAGCGAGGATACTAACTACTAAGATTAGAAAGGGAGAGGTAATTCTACCACTGAATGCTAGACCTGGGAAGTATTGGTGACCTTAATTTTTCTGATCAAGGGAAGCCATCTTCCATTAATCTCCATACCATTGTCTCTGTTGAGATTATGTGGATGTTTCATAATTTCAATAGCTTCTCTAATCTTCTGCCTATGATTTTATTCTTCCCTAGCGATAATTGAGGCATTTTCCAAGCAAACATGATGCTTAGTTTTTTAGGAGTGTTTTGCCAGGGCAGAAGTACGAGACCTTTCATTCTTCATATCAACTCCATGTTCCGTGAGTCTGGTCTACAAGGAGCAACCTATTTAATCTATTTTATAGACTCCCTTAAGTTGATGTCTATCAATACTATCCTTGATAGATCTCATACCTTGCTTAATAGTTCCAGGTGCTGAGAATTGCGTGTTTATGTTTTTCTTCCTCAGGATTTTAGCAATCTTATCTATAACTCCATGAATATAAGGTAGAAATACCCTACCACACTGAGGTTGGTCTTGGGCCTTAGGTTCATGAGATAACATCCTTCTCTTGGCTTTCTCTATTGCTCTTTTAATCTCATTTTATTTGTAGCCTATACTCTTAAAGGTTGAGACTAAATGCTTCTTTTCTTCATTCAGATGCTCAACGTCAGAAATTCGAAGGGCCCTGATAGCAAGAGTGTTTAGAACACCAAATTTCTGGGTTGGGTGATGGTGGGAATCAGTGTGGAGGTAGCTTTCTGTGTGGGTTGACTTCCTGAAAACCTTATGCCCTAGGGAGCCATCCTCTTTCCTGATGATGAAAACGTCTAAAAATGGGATGCTCATGTTTTCTTCAAGCTCCATAGTAAATTTTATTTCTGAAGAGATGGAATTTAGGTGAATAAAAAACTTGTCAAGCTCTGTTTTACCATGTGTCCATTTTATATTGGTGTCATCGAAAAATCGCTTCCACCATGCTGGCTTCAAAGGGTAAGATTCCAAGGCCTTGTTTTCAAAGTATTCCATGTATAAGTTGGCCATAATTGGCGAAAGGGGTGATCCCATTGCCACACCAAATGTCTACTCATAATATATTCCTTGGAAGGTGAAAATAGTGGATCGCAAGCAGATTTCATTTTTCAAGGCAATTTTTGGCTTTCTCGTGTTGGACTGATGTGGGATTTCTTAAGGCCCTCCTTCCAATTATCTTGGCCCATCAACATCAACAAATTATTTGGGTTTCAGGATTAGAGAATGATGATGCATTGAATCTTGTATACCTTAACGATTGGTTGTCTCGTCAGTAGCAATGGGGATTCATTATGGCTCCTTGACAGCTGGATCCCATAGGGGGTTCGACAACAACTTATACATTCAGACCTGAAAGGATGCATCTGATGTACCTTTGTCCTTGTTCTCATCTTCGGTGATGGGACTTGCGTTGGTTAACAACCGACCTTAATGGATGGTAATCCAGCGAGTCCACTATACATTCGACCTCAACACATTTATTTGTGTGTAGTGAAATGTACAAAAATGGGAGAATATGGTTTCCTGTAGATGGATTTCCTGTAGAAAATTCTAGTAGCTACATTTCCTACATCAAAAACAAATATTTCCTAAAGAACGAGTTTAAGAAGAACATATTCTATAGAATCTGGAAAGTACCATCATTATTATTTGAGGCCACGTAGCTACATGATCTTTCCTCTAACATGATTTCGAAGTGGTTTATAATTTCAAGGTAGGAACAGTGATCATCAAAAGTACTAACTATTGTTAGGTAAGATCGAAGGTATGCTTTGATGTCATAATACTTAAGGTAAGAAAAGGTAATGGTACAAAATTTTTGAATTTTCATAAGTCAAAGTCATGGCCACCCCCACGGAATAAGGAGGCTACCTGCTGTTTGTGTCAGAAGGTGAGTCCCCATTACTAGTTATTATCTTGACGTGTATGATGGTTATGTTCCTTATATTTATTTCACGGGACAGATTATGATGGAAATCATGATCACGTTCCACATCTCTCAAAGTTGTCCATTTCTCCTGAGTCTTTTGTGAAACCTATTAGTAAAATAAATTGAGCTCTACTCCCTCTTCCACTTCTAGCTATGGTAAAAATAAATTCTGTTGTGAGATATGAGCCAAAGGGTCCTGCACTACTTGATGCCTACCCAAAGAGTATGGCGAGGTTGGAGAAGGTAGGTTAGCTACCTATGTTCATGAAATATAGCGGCCACAATTCGAAGGTTACAAATTCCTTCGCCTCAAACTTAAATGCAGACAAGGAACAAGTTGGGAATGTCATATTTAAGTTGACAAAGGAACTGATAGCACAAGCATGCGAGATTTCACAGGATGGAGAGTGTTGGTTCAAGAACTAACGATTTAACAAGAAAATGTGTGCGCCTTTTCTCAGGAAAGAACATGAAAACCTAGATTGGATTGAGGGAATTTCCTAGGAATTCCTCAGAATTAAGTACCGCTGACTTTTGCTTTTGCTAGAGAAATATATCACTTGTGAGGATCGCTATGGTTTAGCGTTCCCATTTCATATTCGTCTTTTAGGCCATTTTAGAGACAAGCCCCTAAATTTACCCTACTGTCTTAGAATGTCTCTAATGAAAATAACTACCTCTGCTAAGGAGAGAGCTTCCCATATAGAGGAGAACCTCTATCATCATGGACTGGTAAAAATCATTATGACAGAGGTTTTGCAGAAACAAGGAAAAACATGGGATGAGTTCTTGACTAAGAATTATTTTCTTGATGATGAGAAGGAGCCTAATGTACCTGAAACTAAAGAAGCAGAACTGGTAGAGAGGCCTAAAAAGAAACCCTGGACCCATGGTCAGCTAACTAAGGAGGTGAATAAAGATGAAGAAGTGGTGGTAGTCATGGAAACCATGGGGAAAAATCCTAAGGCATCAAATGGTATTTGTACTCCTACTAGGCATTTCACGAGAAGCCAGGCAATGAAGTTAGCGACAAAGGAAATTTCATAGGAGAAGGAACAAAAAATAAAGACTGAAAATAAGGATAAGAAACCATGGG
This sequence comes from Pinus taeda, assembly GCA_000404065.3. NCBI lineage: Eukaryota > Viridiplantae > Streptophyta > Pinopsida > Pinales > Pinaceae > Pinus > Pinus taeda. The sequence continues at coordinate 15,638 of APFE030651333.1, forward strand.
ACTTGTCTAAGGGGAACATGAGAAGATTGAATTGGCTGAGTTTATTGACAGAGAAGAGTGGGAAACTACATATTTTTAAGAACCACTGCTGTAGGAAAGCAAGGGGAAAATAGTTGAAGATGGACGAGAATGGGACGAATTAAGTCCACGTTAGCCCTCTCAAGGACATAATAGCGATGGAGGAACCTCTAAGAAAAATCAATCTAGGAAGGAGATGGAGGAGACCATTAATGAGCTAACCGTGTTTGAATGGGTGCTCTGGATAGAAAATAAGACCTTGAAGGAGAATAGTCAGCAATCATAGAATGAGGTGGAAGAATGGAAAGAAAAACATCAAAAGACCTATCATATTATGAAGAAACATCAAGTTCATATTGATAATTTGTAGAAGAAGAATGAAGAGTATTGGAACAAGGTACAGAAGGTAGAATCTAACAGGGCACACCTAGATCATGTAGCTACAGTAGCTGTGGCCCAGAGTAAGGTCTGGATTTTCTTCCTGGAGGAATGTTTCTGTTGGCATAAGGGACATGCAAGAACCTAGGTGTGGGGGAGATGTTGTGTCCCAATTTTTCTCATTTCTGATGATGTTTTTGAGGTCTTAATTCCTTTATTTTGAACCTTTCGTAATCCTTGAGCACCCTCTTTTACCATTTTTTGTGTATTTTGACCAAGAAGGTGTTGTGCACTTGAAGGTATGAAAATTCGTTTAAAATGTATCATTTTACTTTAATTCCTAAGTATTTTTGAAGTTAAAACGTTATATAATTGAATCACCTAAAATGTCAAAGAAGTTGACCACATCTTATGCATATCAACCATTTTCTGAAGCGGTTTTAAGATTCCTGCAACTACTCCGCAATTTCTTGCAATCACCGATTTCCTGTAGATGCAGAGATTTCTTATAACCACTCTGATTTCTTGCAGCGATATCCATGGCTGAGCATGTTCCGATCAGCCTCGAAGAGAACGAAGACATGGGTTTTGTTGAGAAAGTCACCAATACAGATTCCATCCTATTGGCCACCTCAAAACTACCATTGAAACCACCCAAATCTTCATTCCTTTCTCAATTGGTCATAGTTAAATACAGTTCCAACAAGTTCACAAAGTCTATTCGATCCATGCTTATTCTTGTTTAGGTATTTTTAGCCAGCAATTGTAGGGTGCTAGGTTTTTTAATTTGAGGTTGTTAGGCCCATGCATTTATATAAAACACCTTTATGTTTATTGCAATGGATATATATAGATAGATAATAGGGGATATATAGAAGGACAGGCTGAACATATCGACTCCTGTATTATTAAATATTTTCTAGATTAATATAATACTTTACATTTTGTTGAATCTCATTAAGTAACTCCTTTCTTAGTTGAGGGGTTGTGAGTAAAGGAGGGCCCCCTTTACTCACAACTCCTGTAGCTACAGATTTGTTTTATTTTTATTTATTTTTGTTATGCATAAATAGAATTAGCACACAGTCTACATTTATCTTTTCTAAATCGTAACAACTTGTGAATAATGGTTAAATGTGAGCTGGTTTGATGAATGGTTTGAAGTTGTTGAATAGGCTTTCATTTTATGCAATGAGTGAATTGAGTTAATTGTTGTTCATTGGTCGAATTATCTTTTTTTTATCAGCATCATTAATAGTAGGTGTTGTAGAGGGATGATTAAGTCCACTCCATAGCTTTTGCTACCAAGTGTTGACAAGGAAAAGAGATCTTGAAGCTGTGTGTACGTGATTTTCTCTAAAACAACACTTATAGTATTACCTTGCATAAATTTTTTGTAGCATCTCACAAGCTCACCTACCCCTAGTTGATAATATATGTTTGTCAAATTACAAGTCTATAATTTGACCAAATATGCATGCATAATTTTTTTGGGTTCTTCATTCTATTGTTCAAGAAAACTAACTTCATTGATAGATAAGGGGCTATTTCCTCCACCATCCCTCCATCAACTTCATCATCATATATTTCCATAGTCACGATGACAAATATTTATTCTTATGAGTTGTAACAAAGAATTTTGAGTTAGAATTACACTAGTTTGACCCATGTCAACTTATGGACCTTGAGGGGTGGAGTCGGTTGCCTAGGATCCACCACATTTGGCGATGGAAAGGGATAAAATCTGGGGTTTTTGGATTGGGAATAATATGCAACATGTGCATGATGATAAAACTAAGAAACCTCCAACTAGGTAGTAGGGTTGTTCATCTCTAGATAGGCCTTGATTTCCTCCTTAATACCAACAGTAAGGAATATGTTAAACAAATCATTAGTTATTTTTTTTGTTATGATAGAAAAACATTTGAAAGAATCATTACATTATTCCACCATGATTGTTTTACATTTTTATAACCTAACCCTCAAAGTAAATATACTAAATAAAGTAAGTAGATAAGCTTTCATAGAGTGATTCTATGCAATGACCTTTGGAGAAGATTTTTTATGTTATTTCCACTGCTACCAATGTTACCTATTTAGATATAATACATTTTTTCATAGTTTTCATCTTATTGCATGGAGGGAAAAGTAGTTTTAAATTTTTAATTAGTTCAACCCAACCTATTGCATATTTCCTATTAGAAAATTGAGAATATGAATTAATCATACAATAGTAAAAACCAAGCACAAAACCTTACAAATGTAGCTCCTTGTTCATATAATAAAAACACTTTGTGAATATAAGAAAAGAGACAAGAGACATAAAAGGAACACACTAGATTTGTGTGGTAAAACACTAATTGGGCAATCATCCATATGAAGTTAATATTGTCATTATTATCTTCAAAAATATATAATCTTACATAAAGAATATTCATAAAAACTTCACCCTTTTGCAAAGCTAATAGTTTGATATTCTTCCTTTTTTGTCATGGGACTCCCTAACCTTTATTATATACTAAGAGATATCGAGAAATTACATCCCAACAACACATCTAGCATAATGTAATTTCATCTCATTGTATAATAAATTGCGAAAAAGGTATTTATTCCATGATGAATGTGGGATACACCTCTTTTACATAATATTCTAGTTTCTTCCAACATAAACTACAAATTATTACCTTCCAAATGGACAAATTCCAACATAGCCCATCAAAATTGTTTGTATTACATTGAAAAATTCATAAATTCCTAATATTACAAAAAATTGTAGTAATTTTTCACCTAGAGAAGCTATAAATTGTAGGATCCTACAGACAAAGGAGTGCCAAGTGATATCTCCCTATAATTATGAAATAATCACTGTAATGAAATAGTCATTTATTTTTTGAGTTAAGAGCTATATTTACTCACCTCTTCAATGTTCCAACCTCCAAATAACCACAACTATATATATATATATAATATATATATATATATTATATATATTATATATATATATTATATATATTATATTATATATTATATATATATATATAGATAGATAGATAGATAGATAGATAGATAGAATTGGAAATTGATTACATATCTTCTACTACCATATATAGTTCTTGATTGAACACAACCCCAACCACCTTGTGGACCTCCATTAATGAGGCCTCAATCTATAATTAGTGGAAATTCTTCGATGAAACCATTTATATTTATTGATGTCATGCTTTATTACCTAACATGTCTTATTTAATAAATATGACCCTATTAAATAAAGTAAAAATTTATGTTCTTAACTATTAGGTTTACTGTGGGGCTCTAACATTAGATGTTGTGAAATTTGTTATGAAACCAGCTCACAAAAAGATAGAAAAAATAGATCAACACCTTAGAATTTAGCCTCTTCAAGGGAGTAAGCTCCTTTACATTACATAAATGAACAATTCTTGGATGATTCAAATGACAAAACCTCCTTTCTATATATAGGAGTCTAAGGAGTCACAATATAACCAAGCCGACCTAACAATAATAATATAAAGGCACAAAGAAAACAATAGAGGGATTCTATGGGGGAGAGTAATAACAATATGGGGACAATAGGGGCACAACAATATTAATAAGGACACAACTACAATGGTAATGGGGGCATCATTAGTATTATAGGGACCCAACATTCCCCTCTCCTTCAAAAAGGTGTTGTCCTCAACGCTTGAGTAGTTTTGGATGCTTTTGTATAAGATTCTCATCCTCCCATGTGGAATCTTTAGCGGATAAGTTCTTCCACTTGATGAGATACTCTGAAATGGATCAATTTCGTAGCTGTCGAGTTCTTTTTTCTATGACTGCTTCCGGTTCCAATATAATTTTTTCTTCCTCGTTAAGTTCTGGAAATATTGTTTGGACTGGGCGCTTGTCACCTATAACCTTCTTTAAACATGAAATATGGAAAACTGGGTGCACTCGAGAAGCTGCAGGAAGCTCCAATTTGTATGCCATAGTACCAATCTTTTGCAACACCTTGTATAGACCATAATACTTTGGTGATAATTTATTATCCTTCTTAGCTTGCTTGAGGGAGATTTGTTTATATGGTTGTAGTCGTAGGAATACCCAGTCACCTACATCAAAACTTCTTTCGCTACGATGTTGATCTGCTTGTTGTTTCATTCTATTATGTGCCAACACAAGGTTATCCTTTAAGAGTTTGAGAACCTGTTGTTGATGCTTGATGTGATGTTCCATTGCTTGAACCTTAGAATTTTCTCTTAAATATGATGTGATGGAAGGTGGTTGATATCCATAAAGTTCCATAAATGGGGTCATTTTTGTTGCAGCATGGAGGGAAGTGTTATACCACCATTCAGCTAGAGGCAACCATTTGACCCATTGTGTCTATTTATCAGATAGAAAGCAATGAAGATATCCTTCCAAACATTTGTTTACTATCTCAGTTTGCCCATCAGATTGAGGATGATAGATGAGCTATGAGCTAACCTGAGTACCAAGACAAGAAATAATTATGTCCAAAGTTTTCTAGTAAAAATGGGGAATCTCTATCACTTACAATAATATTTGGGTTTCCATGTAGCTTTTGAATTGTTTCATAAATGCAATAGAAAATTATTGGCTTTAAATGGATGTGATAATGCACAAAAGTGTGCATACATGGTAAGTCTGTCAACTATCACCATGATGACACTCTTTCCCTCAGACTTGGGTAAACCTGTGATAAAATCCATTGCAACCTCCTCCCAATGTTGGCTTGAAATGGATAAAGGTTGTAATAGACCTGGTGTCTTAATTGTTTCAGATTTATTTTGTTGGCAAACCAAACATTCCACCACAAACTTTTGAATATCTAACTTAAGGCCATCCCAAAAAAATTCCTTCTTAACCTTGTGGTAAGTTTTTAAAAATCCTGAGTGCTCTCCTAAGGGAGAAGAGTGCAATTCTAGAAGACTCTTTTGTTTGAGTTGGGAATTATTACAGAGGTATAAGCGATCTTTGTACCATAATGAATCATTTTTCCAGCTAAATGTATCAGATGTACTGGAATCTTTGTTGTAACTTTTGAATAACTACCCACACTTCTTTGGCATTCTTCCATTCCCCCCTTGCTTCGTTTATCCAATCTGGTTGGACAATAGAAATGGTGCACAACAATGCTTCCACATCCTCATCCTCTCTTGAGAGTGCATCTGCCAAAACATTTTGCTTCCCTTTTTTGTAGATGATTTCAAAGTCATAACCCAACATCTTTGTGACCCAATTTTGTTTTTCTTCAGAGGATAATCTTTGTTCTAAAAAGTATTTAAGGCTATCATGATCTGTTTTTACCTTGAAGTGTCTTCCCATTAGGTAGGGTCACCATTTCTTAAGTGCATGTACTATTGCCAACATTTCCTTCTCATAAATAGCTTTGTGTAAATACTTTCCCTTGATCGGACAACTTTCAAAAGAAATAGGTCTTTCATCTTGCATTAAAACAGCACCAATTCCATTTCCTGAAGCATCACATTCCACAATAAAGGTTTTTGTGAAGTCTGGTGTAGCTAATACCGGTGCTTGGCACATTGCCTCTTTAAGATGTTCAAAGGCCTTTGTTTCTTCTGGAGTCCATGAAAATGCATCTTTCTTCAATAATGTTGTTAGAGGTGCTACTATTTCCTCATAATTCTTAACGAACTTGCGATAATACCCTGTCAACCTGAGAAATCCTCACAAATGCTTCAAGGATGTGGGGATTTTCCATTCTTTAATGGCTTTAATTTTGCTAGGGTCTACCTTAACTCCTTCATGAGATACAAGATGACCCAGATATTCCACCTCTTGTACTCCAAAGAAACATTTGGATCTTTTTGCATATAATTGTTTCTCCTCCAATAGTTGTAGTACCCTGTCAACATGTTCAACATGATCCTTCTAGAACTTGCTGTAGATTAGTATATCATCAACAAATACTAACACAAATTTTCTAAGGAAGGATTTGAAAATGGAATTCATCAAACCTTGAAATGTAGAAGGTGAATGGGTAAGGCCAAAAGGCATGACCAAAAATTCACAGTGACCCTCATGAGTTCTAAATACTATTTTCGGAATGTCTTCAGTATTCATTCTGATTTGATGATATCCTAAACGAAGATCCAACTTGGCGAAGTAAATTGATTCATGCAATTCATCCAATAATTTGTTAATGATAGGAATGGGAAACTTATCTTTAATTTTGAGCTTGTTGAGCTCCCTATAATCTGGATACATGTGTCATGATCCATCCTTCTTGTGCACCAATACTACTGGAGTAGAGAAAGAACTTTGGCTAGGTTGAATTATCCCAGCCTCTAGCATTTCTACAACCATATGTTCAACTTCACTCTTTTGGGAATAGGGATATCTATACAGCTTGATGTTTGGAGGAACACTTCCTAGAATCATATGAATAGCATGATCATGATCATGAATAGGAGGGAGACCTTGGGGAGTCTCAAATACCTTGGAATGATTGTCCAAGACTTTTTGGAGATCTAGAGAAATAGATGCTTTCTATGTGTAAACATCTAGCGAACATAATTGTACAATTACACCTCATTGTTCCTTTTTTAGAAGCTTTGTCATACTTTTAGAGCTGATTATCTTTCCTGGTTTCCCTGTAATGCCACTTAATTCAATTTCCTTTCCTTCTACATAAAATTTCATGAAAATTTCTTGAAAGTTAAAAGCTATTGTACCCAAGGATTGTAGCCATTGAACTCCTAGTACAACATCAACACCTCCCATTGGATGGAAAGGATTGGGCTAGTCAATATATATTATCCCATGGATAGCTTGATATTATGGCACTTTCTAGAGTAATTTATCATTCCTCCATTTGCAACCATCGCTTGACACTCTGGTGCTAGATATAGGAAGAAATTCAATTCTTCTTCTATCTTACAATGAATCAAAATTGTGGGTACTTCCTGAATCAATCAACACTATTACCTTTTTCTTCTTGATTTGTCCTTCTATCTTGATGGTTTGAGTGGTAATTCTAGCCAATGCATTACAATATATGGTCAGATTCATTTCTTCTTTATCTAGGCTTTGTTCTTGGAGTATATCCTCTTCTTTTGACCTTTCTTGCTCCTTTTCTTCTTCCTCTTCACAATCTATGTAGAATAATTTCTTCTCAACACACTTATGACCTTTAGTGTATTTTCTATCACACTGTAACAAAGCCCTTTTGCTCTTTTTTCTTCCAATTGTTGTGGTGTGAACCTTATAGGTTGTGGAAGACTAGGGGCAACAACACTTCCATCTTTAAGTTGTGAGTGGTGTGCTTCCTGGTTGCCATAATTTTGCTTTCCATTTTTCTTGCTAACCTGAATGCCTTCTCTAATGAATCAGGTTCCCAAAGGTGAACATCATGTTGGATATTATCCTTTAAAGACCCTATGAACACATCAATCCTATGCTCCTCTGGAATATCTTTTACCCTTATGTTCAATTTTTGAACTCCTCAATGTGCTCCATTATTGAACCCTTTTGTTTGAGACTTATCAATTGGCTAAAAAAAGTGTTGCTTTTTGTATCCTCATAATGTGTTGTCAATTCTTCCGTAAAAATTGCCCAAGTGATATTTTTTATGAGAGCAAAGCCATTGATACCATACAAACTGATTTGGTTCCAAATATAAAGTTGCCATACGTACCTTTTGTGTGTTTTGCACATTATTGAGATCGAAAAATTCTTCCATTTGTAATATCCATGTTGCGGGATCCTTGCCATCAAACTTCCTCATATCTATTTTTGGAATATGGTGGG